>JAXIVJ010003810.1:42500-89564 GCA_036785665.1 Chirona hameri
ACCCCCTCCCCTCTCCCCCGCCCTGCATTACCCCCCTCCCCTCTCCCCCGCCCTGCATTACCCCCTCCCCTCTCCCCCGCCCTGCATTACCCCCTCCCCTCTCCCCCGCCCTGCATTACCCCCTCCCCTCTCCCCCGCCCTGTATTACCCCCTCCCCTCTCCCCCGCCCTGCATTACCCCCTCCCCTCTCTCCCGCCCTGCATTACCCCCTCCCCTCTCCCCCGCCCTGCATTACCCCCTCCCCTCTCCCCGCCCTGTATTACCCCCTCCCCTCTCCCCCGCCCTGCATTACCCCCTCCCCTCTCCCCCGCCCTGCATTACCCCCTCCCCTCTCCCCCGCCCTGCATTACCCCTCCCCTCTCTCCCGCCCTGCATTACCCCCTCCCCTCTCCCCCGCCCTGCATTACCCCCTCCCCTCTCCCCCGCCCTGCATTACCCCCTCCCCTCTCCCCCGCCCTGCATTACCCCCTCCCCTCTCCCCCACCCTGCATTACCCCCTCTCCTCTCTCCCGCCCTGCACTACCCCCTCCCCTCTCCCCCGCTCTGAATTACCCCCTCCCCTCCCCCGCCCTGCATTACCCTCTCCCCCGCCCCACCCCTCCTCGATCCTCCCGTCCCTTCTCTTTCCCCTCTTTCCTCTTTCCTATATATCATCTTCCCTTCCCTTTCTTCCCTTTCTTCCCTCTCTTCCCTCTCTTCCCTCTCTTCCCTCTCTTCCCTCTCTTCCCTCTCTTCCCTCTCTTCCCTCTCTTCCCTCTCTTTCCTCTTTTCCCTCTCTGCGCTGTCTGCCCTCTTACCTCTCTTACCTCTCTTACCTCTCTTACCTCTCTTACCTCTCTTACCTCTCTTACCTCTCTTACCTCTCTTATCTCTCTTACCTCTCTTACCTCTCTTCCTTACCTCTGTCCCATCTCTCCCCTTTCCCCTCTTCTCCCCTCTCGCCTTGCCCCCCCCCCCCCTTCTTCTCCTCGTCCCGCCTCTTCCCTGCCCCGCCGTGTGTCGCCCAGTCTGGCCCAGCCTGGCCCAGCCCTACCTACCCTTCCCCGCACAGCCTGGCCAAGCCCTACCCTTCCCCGCCCAGACTGGAGACACTTGTACCCGTCGCGTTGTGTTGCAATGTCGACTCACTAAGCCGTCCTCGGCTCGTCTTTTTGCCACGTAAGAACCCGTCCTGTGGCTTCTGTGCTACCCGCCACACGGCGATGACATCGCGACGGTGACGTCACTGAGGTGACGTCATCACCAACAGTGACAACATATTAGATAGCCTGGCGCCGCGTCGGTTTCGCAGTCTTCGTCGATCTTCCTCGCTTTTCTTCGCTCTCGTGTAGACGCTCCGATCACTCTTAGTAGTGTTTGTTAGTTCCGAGCTGGTTTCATTATGTGGCTTGGAGATGTCTGTGCGTTTTCGATCTAATCGCATCGATTACGATTATGTTGCAGTTGCTTTGTTCTTGTCTGCTCCCGGTACTCGTTCCTGATCAGCCCTCCCCGACACGCGGCAAAAAAGAAAGGAACTGGAAGAAAACTCCAGAGGCTTTGTTATTCTCGTGGTGAAAAAACATCAGACAGAAAGTTGAACAGATAGGCGCTTTGATCCGCGGTTTGGGAGGCCTGTGAAAACACGATTTATTCTCATAACGGCAATACAGCTGTTTCCCCGATTTTTCACAGCAAATTTCTGTTGCGGTTTTCCCCCATTTCTGTGGTCAGCTGGTCGGCCTATCTGTTGGTCTATACTGATAAGGCCACCTCTGGTTAGTCCAGACCAGGGATTCCCAAACTGGAGTCACAAGAGGATTTGGAGGGGCTGCGGAACCACTGATAACTGGGACCATTGTTAGTACGAATTTGTACACCAACAGTATGACTTGACCATTGGCGGAGACGCAGCAGTGCCCTAGCTCACCTGGACGTTTGTGAACCACTGGTCTACGACTAGTTGAGGTCACCGCTCCGCTCCAAATCCGTGTGTCACGCTCGATCGGTCCGCTGCTGCCTGGCCGTGTCTCGGCCGTGTCTCGGCCATGTCTCGGCCATGTCTCGGCCCTGTCTCGGCTAGCGTGACTCAGAGTCCACGAGACGGTGTGATTCAGGGGGGTCGGAGTCCCACGATCTGGCTGGGGAGGGAGTGTCTCGTCTCGCTCTATTTGTGCTTGCCGCTGGGTCGGTCTGTTCAGTTCACACCATTTTCTGCCCTCCCTCCCGGCCTGTGGAGCTCCCATTGTCACGAATTTCCAGTCGTAATATCTGTCTACCTCTCGTTTTTTGTATCGCTTTCTTCTGTTTCGTTCCTTCTTTTCCCTGCTGTCTTTTTCTTCTCTTTCCTTAATATGTCCGTCCTCATTCTTGCCTGCCACCGTCCTTCTCCCTCCATCCCCTCCATCCCTTCTACTGTTTCACCATCCCATTCTGGCTATCTCCCACCTCTTTCACATAGCGAGAAACCGACAGATCCCTTGTCGTTCCCGAGAACACTCCCGCGGGCTGTCGCTTCTCTCCAACGAACACCGCCATAACCTCCCGGAATTCCCCCCCCCCCCCGGGCTGGCTCGCCGACTCTCTCATCTCGTGGCGCTAATTGGTTAGTCATTGGATAATCGCTGCTGCCGGGGTCGGCCGCCGCCTTTGACAAAGCCCTAAACTTCGATCTCTTTTCTTATTCCTTCTCGCTGTCGTCGAGAATGTGTCGGGAGATGGCCCCTGTGTCTGAGAGAGATCGGGAGACGGGGAGATGGGAGGCGTCCGAGAGATGGTATAGGAGACGTGTGAGAGATGGTTCTAGAGCCTTCGGCGTGGCGGCGTGGGTATCGCGGGTATCCGGGCGGCGGCGCAGTGAATGGTGGGGTGAGACGGGTGACCCGTGAGGGTTAATGACTAGTCCCGGAGGTGGCTCCCAGGCAATTAGGTGTCTGTGGCGGCTCGTTTCTCTGGTTTGTTAGACATGGGAGGTTAGTGGACTCTTGGACAGGTGGCTTGAATAAGAACAGCGAACAACTACATATCAGCGTCAGGAAGAGAAGTAATGCTGTCTGCCTCGGGGTGATTCTCTCGCGTGGGATTCGGAGTGGATGCCGCTTGTGTGCCAGCCCGATCTGTGTGAGACAAATGTGAACACGTCTTTAACTGTGTAAGCCGCCGTGAACATTTGTCATCCGCTGGACTAGCGATTTCACCCATGTAACTACATTCTTCCTTCATACTTGTCTAGTAGTGCTGGCTTTCGGTCGACAGCATTTAACCCATATGGAGACCTCTGGGCCATTCTGTGATCTCCTGATCATTATTTGACCCCTGGGTCATTATTTGACTCCTGGGTCATTATGTGACCTATGGACTACATCTGGCAGGTCTGCCGGCCCACCCTAGTGACCCGCCGCCCCCGCTGCCGCCCCCGCCGGCCGTGCGGTACTCTGTATGCAAATGTGGCGCGTTTGTTGCCGCCGCGCCGCTGTCGCTTGCTAATGACGTCTGGCACACATCGATACGATACGATCGGAGTACGTCACGACCTGGTCCGACCCCAGCCCTCACATTCACTGACCCCCGAGCCCCGCCCCCCTTCCCGCACACCCGCTCCCCAGGCGGCCGCGGCGCGACGGATTAGGTTTCGGTGGTCAGAGGGGGGGGGGGGGGGGTTCGGTGGTCAGGGGGGGGTCGGTGGTCAGGGGGGGGTCGGTGGTCAGGTGTGGGTTCGGTGGTCAGGGGGGGGGGGGTCGGTGGTCAGGGTGGGTTCGGTGGTCAGGGTGGGTTCGGTGGTCAGGGGGGGTTCGATGGTCAGGGGTGGTTTCGGTGGTCAGGGGTGGGTTCGGTGGTCAGGGGAGGGGGGTTTCGGTGGTCAGGTGTGGGTTCGGTGGTCAGGGGAGGGGGGTTTCGGTGGTCAGGTGTGGGTTCGGTGGTCAGGGGTGGGGTTAATTGATGAGGAGAGAATGAGGTTGATGGCTGTGGATCAGATGGAAGTTTAACCGCGATAGGCATAAGCATGAACCAACTTATGTGCTGGCCATGTGTCGCTGTTTTTTTAAACAATGATCGGCATTTTTGGGGCATGCCAGTTTCCATTTTCTCGTAAAGTATGTACTATCAGTATCAATGGTTTTACGAAAATTATTATTTAATGATGAAGATGCAGTACAAAAACGTGCTTACTTTCCAGGAAATTGGGGTGATCAGTCATGATCTGCATTAAGCATTTTTTGTGTTTCAAATCGCTTCTTTATGGGTGTTTGGATTGACCGATTTCACGTGAATTTACTTACTTATTTATTTACTTTACTCTGCTTTACCGTTATGTTGGCTCATTTCGTTCAAATGGTGCTCATCAGTCGTATTTTAGGAGATTTGAACGATGTCGTGGTGGGACATTGAAGGCATTTAACCTTAATAGGATCAGTGGATATTCAGCAAATAAACAGACGATTATCACAGCCACTGTGCTTCTATGAATGAGATTGCATTAACTACAGAACCGCAAAATGTAGATATATTTGCAAACAATCTCATTATCATGGTTTTGCAGACGCGTCATCGTTGCACGTTATCAAGGTTTTGGCTAAATCCACACATGAACACCTGTTTATCTGATGCTTCTCAGAAAGCTAATCCTCTTAACCAGCCGATTCTCACATGATCCCGCATTTTTACTACCGGCAATTTGATGTGATTTGACTCGCTCCATTCTCCACCCAAACCGCAATGCTCAAAATACGCCAGCATCGTGATCCACCGCAGCATGTCTGATGATGCATACGTCAGCGCCGGCGCCTCGCGTCGCTCCAGCATATACCGCGGACCCTGAACCGCGCTTCATTTCCTTCGCCCTCCCAGTAGAGCATTGCATCATGTATGGCGGGACGGGGGGGCCCTCCAGACGTCTGCCGCCCGGGGGGGGGGACGGACTCAGACGGGCCACCAGTGACCCCCCCCCCCCCCTGGGGACTGCCCCCCCCCCCCCCCAGAGATAACGCGTCTGGGAGACGAGTCAGCGAGGCTGCGGCTTAATTGGATGAACTTTGCAGCGGCTTCTAAGTTGGCACTGCGGCCAGTGCACGCCGGCGGCGGCGACGAAGCTTGACCAGTCGTGACGTCATCAGCGGATGAATTACGTCATTGGGGGTCAGCTGTAACAAATGGAGAACACGTTTGCGGCAGACATTTTCGAGTAAAAAATAGGTATAATATTTCTAGATAAAGCAGATGTTGTGCTAAAAACATTTACCAAACTATCAAAGGTCGAGAACTCAACCTAACTGACGAGAAAGTAAATTTACCAAAGCGCTAGTTTATCATTCTGGGAGGTCTCTGGGACACATCTGGGCCACACACGTCTCCGAGGAACCACCGTATCCGGACCGGGCGGCGGCGCGGCGACGGAAATGGCATCCATCCTCGGCGGCGGCGGTGTCTGCCGATGCGAGAAGTGAGGAAAGTCTTCCTGAGATGGTCCGCCTCTCTGTTTTCCTATTCACCCGGGCGGTCTAAGACCGATTCTGGGGCGCTCACGGCTCGCCTCTCGTTTCACTCTACCACCACCGGAACTCAGTGTACCGCCTCCGGACCTCAGCGTACCACCACCGTCCACCGGACCTCCGTGTACCACCACCGGACCTCAGTGTACCGCCACCGGACCTCAGTGTACCGCCACCGGACCTCAGTGTACCACCACCGGACCTCAGTGTACCGCCACCGGACCTCAGTGTACCGCCACCGGACCTCAGTGTACCGCCACCGGACCTCAGTGTACCGTCCACCCGACCTCAGTGTACCGTCCACCCGACCTCAGTGTATCACCACCGGACCTCAGTGTGCCGTCCACCCGACCTCAGTGTACCGCCACCGGACCTAAGTGTGCCGTCCACCGGACCTCAGTGTATCACCACCGGACCTTAGTGTACCACCACCGTCCACCGGACCTCCGTGTACCACCACCGGACCTCAGTGTACCGTCACCGTCCACCGGACCTCAGTGTACCGCCACCGTCCACCGGACCTCAGTGTACCACCATCGGACCTCTGTACCACCACCGGACCTCAGTGTACCACCATCGGACCTCAGTGTACCGCCATCGGACCTCAGTGTACCACCACCGGACCTCAGTGTACCGCCACCGGACCTCAGTGTACCGCCACCGGACCTCAGTGTACCGCCACGGGACCTCAGTGTACCACCACCGGACCTTAGTGTACCGTCACCGTCCACCGGTCCTCAGTGTACCGCCACCGAACTTCAGTGTACCACCACCGGACCTGTGTACCGCCTCCGGACCTGTGTACCGCCACCGGACCTCAGTGTACCGCCACCGGACCTCAGTGTACCGCCACCGGACCTCAGTGTACCGCCACCGGACCTCAGTGTACCGCCACCGGACCTCAGTGTACCGCCACCGGACCTCAGTGTACCGCCACCGGACCTCAGTGTACCACCACCGGACCTCTGTACCACCACCGGACCTCAGTGTACCACCACCGTCCACCGGTCCTCAGTGTACCGCCACCGGACTTCAGTGTACCACCACCGGACCTGTGTACCGCCTCCGGACCTGTGTACCGCCTCCCGCAAACCTCACTGTCCCCGCCTCTGTAGATCTCGCTGTCCCCGCCTCTGCAGATCGCGCTGTCCCCGCCTCTGCAGATCTCGCGGAGACACCTCTGCAGATCTCGCGGAGACACGCCTCTGCAGATCTCGCGGAGACACGCCTCTGCAGATCTCGCTGTTCTCGCCTCTGCAGATCTCGCGGAGACACGCCTCTGCAGATCTCGCGGAGACACGCCTCTGCAGATCTCGCAGAGACACGCCTCTGTAGATCTCGCTGTCCCCGCCTCTGCAGATCTCGCGGAGACACGCCTCTGCAGATCGCGCTGTCCCCGCCTCTGCAGATCTCGCGGAGACACGCCTCTGCAGATCTCGCTGTTCCCGCCTCTGCAGATCTCGCGGAGACACGCCTCTGCAGATCTCGCTGTCCCCGCCTCTGCAGATCTCGCTGTCCCCGCCTCTGCAGATCGCGCTGTCCCCGCCTCTGCAGATCTCGCGGAGACACGCCTCTGTACATCTCGCTGAGACACGCCTCTCGCGGACCTCACAGCCCGCCTGCCAGCCTCCTTTCCGCGCCAATCACTAGTGATTACTGGACGATGATTGCACTTAATTAGCGCCGTCTCTACGCCGCCGCCGCAGCAGCCGCCGCAGCCGCGGAGGGAATACAGATGAGATATCAGAGAACGTGCACAGCGTGCACTGAGTTGAGTGCACAGAAAGCTCAGCTCAGGTACAGTGCTCGTGAGCTCACGTGATGCTGGTCCTGGCTAGTGAA
The DNA here is from genome assembly GCA_036785665.1 of Chirona hameri. Taxonomy (NCBI): domain Eukaryota; kingdom Metazoa; phylum Arthropoda; class Thecostraca; order Balanomorpha; family Balanidae; genus Chirona; species Chirona hameri. The sequence continues at coordinate 49,811 of JAXIVJ010003810.1, forward strand.
CGTAGTCACGTGACGGGAGGTGTGCTGCGTGGACGTTGCCACGTGATTGCTGTGACGGATGTAGCCCCGGAGACGGCCACAGGCGGCGCTGCACGCGGGGTGCTGCTCCGCTGTGGAGTGTGGGTGCCACCCACGGAGGCGCTATGCGAGATTGAGACGCTTGCTCGGGAGGTTAGAGCCTCGGCTGACCTCGGCTGACCTCGGCTGACCCCGTATGTCGTCCTGACGCGCGGATACGTCTCATCTCCCGCCCGTCAGCTGTCCAATCTGGCGCCATATTTTGCGCGCCAACGGCCACCGCCGGTGACGACGGCGCCACCACCGTCTCTGAAGACGGTGGTGACGCGGTTAGAGGGAAATTGGCGTGCGCGGCTTGAGAATATGCGAGCTCCATAGAACAGAGAACGTGGTCCGTGCGGAAATGGCGCGCAAAGGAAGAGCTACGCGTGACGTTTATATTCTGCGTGGGCTGAGAGATTAGGAGCAAGAGTCGGAGCAGAACAAAAAAAAACGAACCGATCATTCATTGGTTGTTGTTTTTCATTAATATCTGGTATCTTGATGGGCAGTGGTGTCTCTCGAGTTGGTTGTGTGTGTTGAGTCATGAGCACGTATGCCTACCTGAAATTGTTGTTCTGCTATCAGAAAGCGTTGTTCTGCTATCAAGACTGGCTGTTCTGAAGTACTAGCGATCAGCTCCAGCTGCCTCACCACTCACTGATCTGACCTGAAAATCAGACCGATCTCATTTTAGGAGTGGAACTTGGCCGGTATTACTCAACTCGGGCGCTGAGACGGCGGTAATGGCGTGGTGAGGCGTTCCGGCGGGCTGGCTTTATGGACCCGCTCTGACGGCGCCCGCTCCTCAGGGGGCAATTCGGGCATGTCGCTCGCCAGCCAACTTCAAACTCCACTCAGCCGGGAAACTCTTATGCCGTTGTTGCCGAGATGTGAATGAGGGCAGAGCTATGGGCGTCGCGAGGCCACGGGGTTGCCCAGCGTTGCGCTATTACATTGGCGTTATCGGCAACCAGGTCCCGCGGAGAACCGCCACCGCCACCACCGCCGCTGCTACCACCGCCGCCGCTACCACCGCTACCACCGCTACCGCCACCGCCGCCACCACCGCCGCCGCCGCCGCCACCACCACCTCCGTCGCCATCGCCACAACCACCGCGACTCGCGGTCCGCCCGCATCATTAGCGGCCGTTTTTCTGCGTGCCCGTGGGCGGGTTGTGGTTTGCGTGCCAGCCTCGTGGTCCGGTAATGACGCCGGCGGGGATGCCTCAGGCGCCGCTGACCTCATCAGCTGGTCTGTGGCGGCGGCGTGACCCGAATATTACCTCCGGACACGGCTGTTGGCCGCCACTCGACGTCCCTCGCCAGCGGCGGCGGCGGCGGCGGCGGCGGCGGCGGCGCGGCGGCGCGGCGGCAATGGAATGGTATGGTAGCGTCAGCTGCTGCCCCGCCGCAGGCTGCGAGGGAAGTTCATATCGAGCATCTCCTTAGTGGGGGCGCCCGAGCAGATGCTGCGCGAGCTGCTTGTAATTCAAGTACACCCTCTGACAGCGAGACCCGGCACACAGGCCAGTTTTTGCGGCCGCTGGCGGCGACGGCCAAACTGGCGCCTAATTGGCATTCAGTGGGACGTAAACGATACATATCCGTTGGTGGGGAGGAGCGGGGAGGGGGAGGGGAGGGCGGAGCGCAGTCAGGTATTCCGAGCACGCACGCCCCGACAAGGCGGCTGAAAGGCCGGCGGTATCGCCCGCCGATCTCAGCGGGAATTGCATCGCCGTCCACAATGTCAGCGACCGTCGCCCGCGCGCGCGGCGCTTGTCGTGCGGGCGCCTCCGCCCCGGAGATCGCCAGAGCGCCCGGCGGCTGCTGCCCGGCCTTGTAACCGCCGCGCCGCCGTCGCGCCGCCTGGCATCCGCTCCAACAGCTAATGACTGAGGAACCGTGTCCGCGCCACTGAAGTACCCACCGCCTCCTGACCTTGTAACCTCGCCTCTGCCGCGTCACGGCCGCCGCCGTCTGTGCTCCGTCACGCTGCGTAACGCCGTGTGACGACGTATAACGCTGTGCGACGCCTTGGGACGCTGTGTAGCGTTGTGTGACGTGCGGAAGCGGAACGCACCATGTGTGACTGACGCCTCCCTCCTTCTGTCGCCAGGTCGTACAGTTTCCACGTGGGAGCTGATGGTCAACTCCAGCCTGTGACGTTCCCCCAAGACGCACTGCTGGGTCCGGGCATCCCGCGGCACGCCCGCCAGATTAACACCCTCAGCCACGGTGAGGTGGTGTGCGCCGTCACTATCTCCAACCCGACCAAGTACGTCTACACGGGCGGCAAGGGCTGCGTCAAGGTGTGGGACATCAGCCAGCCCAACGCCAAGACGCCCGTCTCCCAGCTCGAGTGCCTGCAGCGGGACAACTACATCCGTTCGGTGAAGCTGCTGCCTGATGGAAGGACGCTGATCGTTGGAGGTGAAGCCAGCACCCTCAGTATCTGGGATCTGAATGCGCCTACCCCGAGGATCAAGGCGGAACTCAACTCCTCTGCCCCGGCGTGCTACGCGCTGGCCATCTCGCCAGACTCGAAGGTGTGCTTCAGCTGCTGCAGTGACGGCAACATCGCCGTGTGGGACCTGCACAACCAGCAGCTGGTGCGCCAGTTCCAGGGCCACACGGACGGCGCCTCCTGTATCGACATCTCGTCCGACGGCAACAAGCTGTGGACCGGCGGCCTGGACAACACGGTGCGCTCCTGGGACCTGCGCGAGGGCCGCCAGCTGCAGCAGCACGACTTCAGCTCGCAGATCTTCTCGCTGGGCTTCTGTCCGACCGGCGAGTGGTTGGCCGTCGGCATGGAGAGCTCCAACGTCGAGGTGCTTCACGTCAACAAGCCCGACAAGTACCAGCTGCACCTGCACGAGAGTTGCGTGCTCTCGCTCAAGTTCGCCCAGTGCGGCAAGTGGTTCGTCTCCACCGGCAAAGATAACCTGCTGAATGCCTGGAGGACGCCCTACGGCACATCCATTTTCCAGGTGAGCTTAACGCTACAAAATCGTATTATTTCGTTAGTACTAAAATCTTGGAAGTTTAATGACCATTTGGATTGTTCTGCGACGAGTTGGGTATTTGCCTGCTATCGAAACTATCCATATCCTCCCTGGGGCCTGAAGACTTGATTGAAACGGGCCGATGCTATTACGCTCGAGGAATTCCAATAAGAATACCACACATAGAACGCCTCCAATAACATTGATTCAAATCTCTCAAAACATCAAGTTTTTCCTCGTTTCGACCTTTGTTCCACCAGCTCTTTGTCTGGTTACTGTGTCGAAACCTTGTATCTAATGAGCGCACCCCCAATCGCGCCAACCGTCAGTTAAAATGAGCCCCGTCATCGGCGCCTGGCGCGCATTAACACACCCGATCAATCTGTGATAGCGGCCGTGATTGGTCAATTTCGAGGCCGATACGCATCCTGATTGGCCAATTGACGGCGAGCGTTCTCCCGCTGTGACAGGGTTGGACTGTGTCTTGTGATAGGGTTTGGCTGTGTCTTATGATAGGGTTGGGCTGTGTCTTGTGATGGGGTTTGGCTGTGTCTTGTGATAGGGTTGGGCTGTGTCTTGTGATAGGGTTTGGCTGTGTCTTGTGATAGGGTTGGGCTGTGTCTTATGGCCATCTGGAGGGGTAGATCCCTAATGGAGGAGTTACGGGCGAATAAATGGTGGCTTCTGACGAGTGAAATTGCTGTTTACTATCGTTATGGTGTTTGAAATAGGAAATATTGGCATTTGATATCTTCTTTGTTTCCCAGTGAAATTCGAATGATTTTGTATTGGGAAGAATATGTGGTGATAGTCGACTCTCGGTTTGAAGGATGCGACTTTGGAATCAAATCACCTCGTATGGAAAGACAATATGTTAGAGGCTGCACATACAGCGACGATGGACCCTGATCTAACTTCCGCTGGTCTCTATGTTTTCAGTCGAAGGAGTCCTCATCGGTGTTGAGCTGCGACATCTCTGCTGACGACAAGTACATTGTCACCGGCTCCGGAGACAAGAAGGCCACCGTTTACGAAGTGATGTTCTAGAACTCGACATGCAAGCGCAGTTTGAAGCGCGATGGCGTGGATGACTCATGGAAAGTGGCTGCCGCGACGTCACTGGTACTCTGACGTCATCAAACCGATATTTTGACGCATTCACACGCTGACGACAAGGAGTCCAGTGACGGAGCCGCTGCGGGACGACTCTGGTGTGTGTGTGTGAGAAAGTGAGCACAGTGAAGCGAGATTTCCAGCACATGACGCGATATGAGATCCTGTATTACGAAGACCTCCTTTGCTCGGGATGTTCCTCCAGATATGGAGCCGCAATGGAATGCTGCGTCCCGGAGGCAGAGTGGCCACTGACCAGGAGTGCCCCAGGGGGCCCCAGGGGGCCCCAGGGGTGCTCCGGAGTGCCCAGGAGTGCCGAGTGCGCGAGTGTCCTGCCTCTGAGGAGTTACTCGTCAGGAGACTCGCAGTGTCTCCTGCGAACGCGCCCTGTAAATGTCTCGCCTGCCCTATGACCATATTGGTCCATCAACTCACCAGGCGACGTGGAACAGAGGAGAAAGAGAGAGCCCTGAAACTCATCGCGCTGCACTGGGGAGAGAGCACGAGAGAGGAGGAGAGAAAGAGGGCCGAAGCGCCAAGGCTCCGTGGCTGTTTTGTTTCTCCCATCGTGCCATGGGCTGGGTATTATGTTGTATCGGTAACGGGATGGACGGTTTATCGGTAACGGGATGGACCGGCGAGTCTTCATTACGTGCGCGTGCGTGTGTGCCTGTACAGAGAATCCAGAGTCGTCACGCCTTGTGGCTGGGGCGCGATATGTTGACCAGGCGCGGCTGGAAGCGACCATCCCTGCCTGCTCTGTTTCCCATTAAGTGCTAGTACAAACTGTGTCGACGGGCGAACGCTGTCTGTGTCTGGGTGCGGGCGCATGTCGCATGCGGGCGCATGTCTGGTGCGGGCGCATGTCTGGCCGCGTGATAGCGTGTCTGCGTTGCGTTTTTGATCGCCTTGGTGTTCTTGCCTGCGGGAGTCTGCGTGCGACTGTCTGTGCGCGCGTGTGTGTGTGCGTATATTGTGTGAGTATAGGCGAATGGTGGATGTATATATGTATGGCTGATGCGGGTGACAGCTGGAGCCGCCGGCGTCGCTGCTGAGGGCTGCCCGATCTCTCCCGACGGCGGCCGAGAGAGAGAGAGAGAGAGAGAGAGAGCATTCGTTTCTGAGCATGTGTAAATAAACCCTGAACATAGTTCGATGTGTGCTCGAACCTGGCACTTCGCCTCCCGAACCAGCCACCCCGGACACGTCGCCACCCGAACCAGCCACCCCGGACCCGTCGCCACCCGAACCAGCCACCCCGGACTCGTCGCCACCCGAACCAACCACCCCGGACCCGTCGCCACCCGAACCAGCCACCCCGGACCCGTCGCCACCCGGGAGTTCACCAAGCACCCCTGACGATGGCTTGTTAACACAAAGGGGTCGCGTTTCGTTCGTAGAACGACAGGTGTGGCTGACTCGTCGGTGCCTTCTTGGATGTGGATTCAAGACAACATCAAGGTCTTACATGCACATTTCTGATAGGTGTTTCCTCTTATGGGTACGTTCCGTTCTTGGAACTCCGTGTAGCCTTATGTCAGTGGGAGGAACGGGCGGTTCAGTGAACTGAGAGTCCAACGCCCCTCCCTCTCTAGGGCTTCCCAGACGGTTAAATGGCCTCGTTAAACATTATCCCAATCGGTTCTAGCGTGTTGGCGTGTCGCTGATCTGATCTTGGTAGAGGCGGCGATGTTCGGCGCTCTGACGACAGATGATAATAGCTGTCCGTTGCTTGCGGCCGACTAGAAACGGGTCTGGTTACTCTGCTCTCTCGGAACCTTGGTTGAATGGCTACGTTCTTGCATCAGCCACCCTCTAATGCGATGCGGTGTACGTCGTACCGGCACCACACCAGCGCTAGCACAACACCACTGTACCAGCAACCATCTCCAGAAACACTCCTCGAGTCATCCCTCTTCCTCTCCTTTCCTCTCACTCTCACCCAATCCACTAACAACCGTGATTTACATCCTCGGCCCCTCGCCTACGCCGTTTCCGCCGGTACCGTTTGCCCACACCCTTCCCCCACCCGCTTCCACCAGCCGCTTCTCCCGGTATCAGTATCCCAGCAGCGAGCCGCGAGGACCAGCTGGCATCCAGTCCAGTCCAACCTTCCACCAGATGTTCGCCACCGAGATGGGTGCCATTTTCCACCACGGCGCCGGCTCGCCGCCTATTTGTCCCTGGCGCCGCGGGCGATCCCCCGGTACGGAGCATCTGCCGACTCGGGCCCCGAGAGCCCGGATTTGCACGGTTCATTAGGAGCCCCAGCCGGCCGCGCCGCCACCGCCGCGTTCCCATTACACCCAACCATTATGGCTGCCTTTAATCGGGAGCGTTGGCCATTCATGGGGGCCGACCGACACGGCCGGTCAGTAGGGGATTACTGGGACGGGCGCTGCCACGCCGACACAAAAAGACCCCCTCTCCGCCTCCCCCTCCGGAGGTGGAAGAGGGGGAGATGGGGAGGACGAAATGGACCGAGAACTGGTCAATGGGACCGGACGGGACTAAAGACAGACCAACGGCTTTGGTGAATGATATCTGGCACAATGCCATGCTAATATGTGTAACAACAATGCCTGGGTCAATACATCCTGTAGTGAGTTCGCGCGTGCGCGCGCGCACGTGCGTGTTGTGGGGGACACGACGCTTACCATGGTGCACTAATAGTGCACCATGGTAAGCGTCTACTCAGCTTCACCGTTTGATTTAAGACGCAAAAAGAACACGGGAAGCTGCTGAGCCTTGGAGCCTAAGAACTATGGAGGCTTCAGCCTTGGCATCTTAAAAACATCTTAATATAATAGGTTACACGTTCATATGTAATTTGTCATGTCAGGTCCTCTGTCCAGTTATATTAGCATTAGCATGACGTCATAACTACTGGTTAAAAGATAAACCTTTCTTGCGTAAGTTAGCTGAAGATCTACCAATGGCACGTCCACGTGGCATTGTTGCACGTGCCTGCGGTGTGGCACTGGCCACAGACAGGAAATACCACGTGAACGTGTTGAACTCTGGTTGGGCCGAGCCGGCGGTGCCTTGTACCACGCCAGCCTCACAGCATGTTCTGCCCGGGTAGGATTACATTGAACACCCCGCCTGGCTTATCAGGCTCATCGAATGGCGCATTAAACACCTAAACGGTGATCATTTTTGTCGACTGGCGTCGGCAAACAAGCTATCGTGTCTGAAGACGCTGTCAATGGAGGCCATCATGTATTATTTATATGCGGACGAAGTTTGCTTGCGAAATTCAGCATCATATTAGGTGGGATTCGGTTGAAATGTGCCACGACGAGCACCGGCTTTCTTGGGCTGTTTCCCTGTTAAACATGTGTTCCGAGACCAGCTACTAATACAAAGTTGGCTGGGATTGTTTTCCTCCAGAAAAATGTGATATCGCTGGAGTTTTAAGATGTTTCCTTCGCTTTCGTCAGCAAAGGGTTAAGCTGACATGCTACATCATTGTTCTGGTGTTTTCCATGTAGATTTAGCGTCTATTTATAGTGATGTGACGATCGTGTATACAGTTGAACCTTGTTCCCAAATGACAAACAGAAACACCCATCGTTAATGTCTCGCAGCTCTGCCTATTGAACCTATTGTGAACCACGCCAACTACCTCAACAGGCAATAAACTAACTAGAACCGCTTGACCTTGCACGGGATTAGCTCGTACTCTTTCACCAACAAAGCCTGCATGCACACTTCCGAAAATGATAAGATCTGAACCTCCGCGCCACAAGCTGCTATTATCAGTGCTAAGAGTGGGTAGGGTTTCCTCTGATTCTGGTCTGGCTGGTCCTAGCGACTAGCTTAGCCTATCTATCTGGTGTTAGCCTTTGTCTTGTGGCTGCCGGACAATCCAACGTCGGCTTGCACACTGTAGGGAGGCCTGTATAGTGTATAATAAGAGGATCAGGCGGGGCCGGTGGCCCACGTGCTTATCTCACCGCTCTGCGCGCGGCTGTTCGCTTTGAAGTAGGTGCCCTCCGTACCGCTCATGAGATAGACAATAGGTGTGTTGCTGACAGGGGCGCAGCCAGGGGGAGGGGGGAAATTGCCCCCCCCCCCTTACGGGTCACGGGGCCCCCGCCGAGATTGGCCCAGATACCATTTGCATTAGCTAAATGGCTTTCAAAAAGTCACAGAGGAGCCCTCAAACCAGGCAAGGGTCACTCTGGTGCATGCCACGGGCCCTCAGAGACACCGAAGGGCTTTCGAAGCCGGCCCAGGGGGCCTCTTGGGCATATCCAGGGACCACTGAGCCCACCGAGGGGCCTAAAAACCTGTCCAGGGGCCTCTCGAGCATGTCCAGGGGCCCATTGAGCCCACTTAAGGGCGCAAAAACATGCCCAGTGATCTTTCGAGCATGCGCTGGGGCCCATTGAGCCCACTCAGGGGCCCCAAAAACCTGTCCAGGGGCCTCTAGAGCATGTCCACTTGTCCAGGGGCCCATTGCGCCCACCCACGGCCCAACAAACCTGCCCAGTGGCCTCTCAAGCATGTCCCTCAATGGGCCAGGGCCCATTGAGTATGTTCAGGGGCCTCTCGAAGTTGGCCAGGGGCCCATTATAGTCTGCTTTGGGGCTTCTTGAAACTGCCCAGGGGCCATCGAGTCTGTTCAGGGGCCTCTCGAACCTGCCCAGGGGCCATTAGAGTTTGCCGAGAGGCCTCTCGAGATTGCCCAGGGGCCCATTGAGTCTGTTCAGGGGCCTCTCAAACCTGCCCAGGGGCCTCTCGAGCTTTCCCAGGGGCCCATTGAGTCTGTTCAAGGGCCTTTTGAACCTGCCTGGGGGCCATTAGAGTCTGTTCAGGGGCCTCTCGAGCTTTCCCAATGATCCATTGATCCTGTTCAGGGACTATTCGAGTCTGCTCAAGGGCCTCTCGGCTTACCAAGGGCCCATTGAGTATGTTCAGGGCCCTCCCGAGCTTATCCACAGGGCCATTGAGTCTGTGAACGGGGCCCTCGAGCCTGACCAGGGGTTGCTGGCCGCCGCCTGGAGCACCTGCTATAGCTGGAGCGCCTGCTAGCCGTGGTCGGCGCGGTCATAATGGGCGGTAATTTGCTGTACTCTGACCCACCTGGTGCAATGTTTTCTTGGGTTTCAAAATAGTAATTTGATAAGTCTGATGCGTTTTTGAATTCGGGGGGGGGGGTGGTAGTACAAAACAATTTAACACTTTTCCTCTCAGGAGAGTGTGTGCTGCAATATTTGTCAGCCAGGGGCGTCGCCGACGCGAGGGTCGGGGGGAGGTCTGGTCAAACAACCCACACTTTTAGAAGGCGGAGGAGGGGAGGGGTCGACCCCCCCCCCCCCCCCCCACACACACACACACACACTTTTGCGGAAAAAAATAACAATTTATCGTAAAAATTGTCTTTGCAGTGCAGTCAAAATCCAGCTGTCAAAACCTGGAAAATTTCGCGCCGCTTCGCGGCATGACACAAGTTTCGCAATGCTTATACAAAGTTGGAAAATTGGAAACAGATTTGCATTAAGTGTCTGGCAGAGGCTCGCTCTCCTTGGCGATAATTGCTGACCCCAGGCAGGGGCTCCGTCACAGGGGGGACGGGGGGACATGTCCACCCCCCCCCCCCCCAACATTTTCGGATTTTAACATTACGCCTATGGGCGTTGCATGGAAAGAATCGACTTCAGAATCTTCCCCCCCCCCAACTTTCGGAAGGTGGCGGCGCCCTTGACCCCAGGGCCCATTCCCTTCATAAAATATTCACTTTTAAGTGTCAAGCCGGCTACATGTTTAGCTAGTTTGCCGAGTTCCGAAAGAGGCGACGCGAGCGCAAAGACGAGGAGATCGGCACCCGGAAGCTGCTCCAGCGGTGCACAATTTGTTGGACCGAAGAGCTAATAGTGGAAACAGGCCAGAACCATCTTCCCAAGCCATCTCACCTCACGGTCTGGTTTCAATATTAACATTTAGTTTTGCAGGACCTAAAATTAAAATTTCACGCCGCTTCGCGGCGTCACATCGGTAGTCATCGTCATAACGAAGCCATCGTCATCGTATTCGGTTCGTCGTAATGCTGAATTGAATTAATATCATTTTTAGCTTATTATCCTCTACAAGGCCCACCGCCTAAATTTCTGGGTTTTATCAGGCAAAACCGTTCAAAAAAATCGCGCCGCTTCGCGGCGCTAACTAACAAGGACATACCTACCTACTATAACATGAAATTGCACATACAAAAATGCTGCAAAGGCTTAAATACACGTACGTCAGCTAAGATATGTTATTGTTTTATCTCCTGTGCGTAACAATACAAATTAGTAATGCGCTCAGTACAATGCCTACTGAGGGTCCTGGTCCAATCCAGCTCATCAAAAGTAGACGAAGACAAATTGTTGAAAAGGGGGCCTCACAAAATAAAGTGGTCGAAATCCGTAGAGTTTTTCATATCCAGGGGTATTTTTGGGGGTGGGGGCCTCTCCCAGGGGCTTGCCCTCCCCCCTTCTGAAGGTCTGACTGCGCCCCTGGTTGTTGACGTGTAGACGCATGTGTACGGAGACATGGTGATGTTATCATTGAGTATACGGGACATGGTGATGTGTTCAGTGAGTATACGGGACATGGTGATGTGTTCAGTGAGTATACGGGGACATGGTGATGTGTTCAGTGAGTATACGGGGACATGGTGATGTGTTCAGTGAGTATACGGGGACATGGTGATATGTTCAGTGAGTATACGGGACATGGTGATGTGTTCAGTGAGTATACGGGACATGGTGATGTGTTCAGTGAGTATACGGGGACATGGTGATGTGTTCAGTGAGTATACGGGACATGGTGATGTGTTCAGTGAGTATACGGGACATGGTGATGTGTTCAGTGAGTATACGGGGACATGGTGATGTGTTCAGTGAGTATACGGGGACATGGTGATGTGTTCAGTGGGTATACGGGGACATGGTGATGTGTTCAGTGAGTATACGGGGACATGGTGATGTGCTCAGTGAGTATACGGGACATGGTGATGTGTTCAGTGAGTATACGGGGACATGGTGATGTGTTCAGTGAGTATACGGGGACATGGTGATGTGTTCAGTGAGTATACGGGGACATGGTGATGTGTTCAGTGAGTATACGGGGACATGGTGATGTGTTCAGTGAGTATACGGGGACATGGTGATGTGTTCAGTGAGTATACGGGGACATGGTGATGTGTTCAGTGAGTATACGGGGACATGGTGATGTGTTCAGTGAGTATACGGGGACATGGTGATGTGTTCAGTGAGTATACGGGGACATGGTGATGTATTCAGTGAGTATACGGGGGCATGGTGATGTGTTCAGTGAGTATACAGTGAGTGTCATGGTGATGTGTTCAGTGAGTATACGGGGACATGGTGATGTGTTCAGTGAGTATACGGGGAGATGGTGATGTGTTCAGTGAGTATACGGGGACATGGTGATGTGTTCAGTGAGTATACGGGACATGGTGATGTGCTCAGTGAGTATACGGGACATGGTGATGTGTTCAGTGAGTATACGGGGACATGGTCATGTGTTCAGTGAGTATACGGGGACATGGTGATGTGTTCAGTGAGTATACGGGGACATGGTGATGTGTTCAGTGAGTATACGGGGACATGGTGATGTGGGCAGTGAGTATACGGGACATCGTGATGTGTTCAGTGAGTATACGGGGACATGGTGACGTGTTCAGTGAGTATACGGGACATGGTGGTGTGTTCAGTGAGTATACGGGGACATGGTGATGTGTTCAGTGAGTATACGGGGACATGGTGATGTGTTCAGTGAGTATACGGGACATGGTGATGTGTTCAGTGAGTATACGGGGACATGGTGATGTGTTCAGTGAGTATACAGTGAGTATCATGGTGATGTGTTCAGTGAGTATACGGGGACATGGCGATGTGTTCAGTGAGTATACGGGGAGATGGTGATGTGTTCAGTGAGTATACGGGGACATGGTGATGTGTTCAGTGAGTATACGGGACATGGTGATGTGTTCAGTGAGTATACGGGACATGGTGATGTGTTCAGTGAGTATACGGGGACATGGTGATGTGTTCAGTGAGTATACGGGGACATGGTGATGTGTTCAGTGAGTATACGGGGACATGGTGATGTGGGCAGTGAGTATACGGGACATGGTGATGTGTTCAGTGAGTATACGGGACATGGTGATGTGTTCAGTGAGTATACGGGACATGGTGATGTGTTCAGTAAGTATACGGAACATGGTGATGTGTTCAGTGAGTATACGGGACATGGTGATGTGTTCAGTGAGTATACGGGGACATGGTGATGTGTTCAGTAAGTATACGGGGACATGGTGATGTGTTCAGTGAGTATACGGGACATGGTGATGTGTTCAGTGAGTATACGGGGACATGGTGATGTGTTCAGTAAGTATACGGGGACATGGTGATGTGTTCAGTGAGTATACGGGACATGGTGATGTGTTCAGTGAGTATACGGGGACATGGTGATGTGTTCAGTGAGTATACGGGGACCTGGTGATGTGTTCAGTGAGTATACGGGGACATGGTGATGTGTTCAGTAAGTATACGGGACATGGTGATGTGTTCAGTGAGTATACGGGACATGGTGATGTGTTCAGTGAGTATACGGGGACATGGTGATGTGTTCAGTAACTATACGGGACATGGTGATGTGTTAAGTGAGTATACGCGGACATGGTGAACTGTTCAGTGAGTATACGGGGACATGGTGATGTGTTCAGTGAGTATACGGGGACATGGTGATGTGTTCAGTGAGTATACGGGACATGGTGATGTGTTCAGTGAGTATACAGGGACATGGTGATGTGTTCAGTGAGTATACGGGGACATGGTGATGTGTTCAGTGAGTATACGGGGACATGGTGATGTGTTCAGTAAGTATACGGGACATGGTGATGTGTTCAGTGAGTATACGGGACATGGTGATGTGTTCAGTGAGTATACGGGGACATGGTGATGTGTTCAGTAACTATACGGGACATGGTGATGTGTTCAGTGAGTATACGGGGACATGGTGAACTGTTCAGTGAGTATACGGGACATGGTGATGTGTTCAGTGAGTATACGGGGACATGGTGATGTGTTCAGTGAGTATACGGGACATGGTGATGTGTTCAGTGAGTATACGGGACATGGTGATGTGTTCAGTGAGTATACGGGACATAGTGATGTGTTCAGTGAGTATACGGGACATGGTGATGTGTTCAGTGAGTATACGGGGACATGGTGATGTGTTCAGTAAGTATACGGGGACATGGTGATGTGTTCAGTGAGTATACGGGACATGGTGATGTGTTCAGTGAGTATACGGGGACATGGTGATGTGTTCAGTGAGTATACGGGGACATGGTGATGTGTTCAGTGAGTATACGGGGACATGGTGATGTGTTCAGTGAGTATACGGGGACATGGTGATGTGTTCAGTGAGTATACGGGGACATGGTGCTGTGTTCAGTGAGTATACAGGGACATGGTGATGTGTTCAGTGAGTATACGGGACATGGTGATGTGTTCAGTGAGTATACGGGGACATGGTGATGTGTTCAGTGAGTATACGGGACATGGTGATGTGTTCAGTGAGTATACGGGGACATGGTGATGTATTCAGTGAGTATACGGGGACATGGTGATGTATTCAGTGAGTATACGGGGACATGGTGATGTGTTCAGTGAGTATACAGGGACATGGTGATGTGTTCAGTGAGTATACGGGGACATGGTGATGTGTTCAGTGAGTATACGGGGACATGGTGATGTGTTCAGTGAGTATACGGGGACATGGTGATGTGTTCAGTGAGTATACGGGGACATGGTAATGTGTTCAGTGAGTATACGGGGACATGGTGATGTGTTCAGTGAGTATACAGGGACATGGTGGTGTGTTCAGTGAGTATACGGGGACATGGTGGTGTGTTCAGTGAGTATACGGGGACATGGTGATGTGTTCAGTGAGTATACGGAGACATGGTGATGTGTTGCAGTGAGTATACGGAGACATGGTGATGTTATCATTGAGTATACGGGGACATGGTGATGTGTTCAGTGAGTATACGGGGACATGGTGGTGTGTTCAGTGAGTATACGGGGACATGGTGATGTGTTCAGTGAGTATACGGGGACATGGTGATGCGTTCAGTGAGTATACGGGGACATGGTGATGTGTTCAGTGAGTATACGGGGACATGGTGATGTGTTCAGTGTGTATACGGGGACATGGTGGTGTGTTCAGTGAGTATACGGGGACATGGTGATGTGTTCAGTGAGTATACAGGGACATGGTGATGTGTTCAGTGAGTATACGGGGACATGGTGATGTGTTCAGTGAGTATACGGGGACATGGTGATGTGTTCAGTGAGTATACGGGACATGGTGATGTGTTCAGTGAGTATACGGGGACATGGTGATGTGTTCAGTGAGTATACGGGGACATGGTGATGTGTTCAGTGAGTATACAGGGACATGGTGATGTGTTCAGTGAGTATACGGGGACATGGTGATGTGTTCAGTGAGTATACGGGGACATGGTGATGTGTTCAGTGAGTATACGGGGACATGGTGATGTGTTCAGTGAGTATACGGGGACATGGTGATGTGTTCAGTGAGTATACGGGGACATGGTGATGCGTTCAGTGAGTATACGGGGACATGGTGATGTGTTCAGTGAGTATACGGGACATGGTGATGTGTTCAGTGAGTATACGGGACATGGTGATGTGTTCAGTGAGTATACGGGGACATGGTGATGTGTTCAGTGAGTATACGGGGACATGGTGATGTGTTCAGTGAGTATACGGGACATGGTGATGTGTTCAGTATGTACGGGGACATGGTGATGTGTTCAGTGAGTATACGGGACATAGTGATGTGTTCAGTGAGTATACGGGGACATGGTGATGTGTTCAGTGAGTATACGGGGACATGGTGATGTGTTTCAGTGAGTATACGGAGACATGGTGATGTTATCATTGAGTATACGAGGACATGGTGATGTGTTCAGTGAGTATACGGGGACATGGTGATGTGTTCAGTGAGTATACGGGACATGGTGGTGTGTTCAGTGAGTATACGGGGACATGGTGATGTGTTCAGTGAGTATACGGGGACATGGTGATGTGTTCAGTGAGTATACGGGACATGGTGATGTGTTCAGTGAGTATACGGGGCATGGTGATGTGTTCAG
This sequence comes from Chirona hameri, assembly GCA_036785665.1. NCBI lineage: Eukaryota > Metazoa > Arthropoda > Thecostraca > Balanomorpha > Balanidae > Chirona > Chirona hameri. The sequence goes on from JAXIVJ010003810.1 coordinate 65,189, forward strand.
TGAGTATACGGGGACATGGTGATGTGTTCAGTGAGTATACGGGGACATGGTGATGTGTTCAGTGAGTATACGGGACATGGTGATGTGTTCAGTATGTACGGGGACATGGTGATGTGTTCAGTGAGTATACGGGACATGGTGATGTGTTCAGTGAGTGTACAGAGACATGGTGATGTGTTCAGTGAGTATACGGGGACATGGTGATGTGTTCAGTGAGTATACGGGGACATGGTGATGTGTTCAGTGAGTATACGGGGACATGGTGATGTGTTCAGTGAGTGTACGGGGACATGGTGATGTGTTCAGTGAGTATACGGGGACATGGTGATGTGTTCAGTGAGTATACGGGGACATGGTGATGTGTTCAGTGAGTATACGGGGACATGGTGATGTGTTCAGTGAGTATACGGGGACATGGTGATGTATTCAGTGAGTATACGGGGACATGGTGATGTGTTCAGTGAGTATACGGGGACATGGTGATGTGTTGAGTGAGTATACGGGGACATGGTGATGTGTTCAGTGAGTATACGGGACATGGTGATGTGTTCAGTGAGTATACGGGACATGGTGATGTATTCAGTGAGTATACGGGGACATGGTGATGTGTTCAGTAAGTATACGGGGACATGGTGATGTGTTCAGTGAGTATACGGATACATGGTGATGTGTTCAGTGAGCACGGGGACATGGTGATGTGTTCAGTGAGTATACGGGGACATGGTGATGTGTTCAGTAAGTATACGGGGACATGGTGATGTATTCAGTGAGTATACGGGGACATGGTGATGTGTTCAGTGAGTATACGGGGACATGGTGATGTGTTCAGTGAGTATACGGGACATGGTGATGTGTTCAGTATGTACGGGGACATGGTGATGTGTTCAGTGAGTATACGGGACATGGTGATGTGTTCAGTGAGTGTACAGAGACATGATGATGTGTTCAGTGAGTATACGGGGACATGGTGATGTGTTCAGTGAGTATACGGGGACATGGTGATGTGTTCAGTGAGTATACGGGGACATGGTGATGTGTTCAGTGAGTATACGGGGGCATGGTGATGTGTTCAGTGAGTATACGGGGACATGGTGATGTGTTCAGTGAGTATACGGGGACATGGTGATGTGTTCAGTGAGTATACGGGACATGGTGATGTGTTCAGTGAGTATACGGGGACATGGTGATGTGTTCAGTGAGTATACAGGGACATGGTGATGTGTTCAGTGAGTATACGGGGACATGGTGACGTGTTCAGTGAGTATACGGGGACATGGTGATGTGTTCAGTGAGTATACGGGGACATGGTGATGTGTTCAGTGAGTATACGGGGACATGGTGATGTGTTCAGTGAGTATACGGGGACATGGTGGTGTGTTCAGTGAGTATACGGGACATGGTGATGTGTTCAGTGAGTATACGGGACATGGTGATGTGTTCAGTGAGTATACGGGGACATGGTGATGTGTTCAGTGAGTATACGGGACATGGTGATGTGTTCAGTGAGTATACGAGACATGGTGATGTGTTCAGTGAGTATACGGGGACATGGTGATGTGTTTCAGTGAGTATACGGGACATGGTGATGTGTTCAGTGAGTATACGGGGACATGGTGATGTGTTCAGTGAGTATACGGGGACATGGTGATGTGTTTCAGTGAGTATACGGGGACATGGTGATGTATTCCGTGAGTATACAGGGACATGGTGATGTATTCAGTGAGTATACGGGGACATGGTGATGTGTTCAGTGAGTATACGGGACATGGTGATGTGTTCAGTGAGTATGCGGGACATGGTGATGTGTTCAGTGAGTATACGGGGACATGGTGATGTGTTCAGTGAGTATACGGGACATGGTGATGTGTTCAGTGAGTATACGGGGACATGGTGATGTGTTCAGTGAGTATACGGGGACATGGTGATGTATTCAGTGAGTATACAGGACATGGTGATGTGTTCAGTGAGTATACGGGGACATGGTGATGTGTTCAGTGAGTATACGGGACATGGTGATGTGTTCAGTGAGTATACGGGACATGGTGATGTGTTCAGTGAGTATACGGGACATGGTGATGTGTTTCAGTGAGTATACGGGGACATGGTGATGTGTTCAGTGAGTATACGGAGACATGGTGATGTTATCATTGAGTATACGGGGACATGGTGATGTGTTCAGTGAGTATACGGGGACATGGTGATGCGTTCAGTGAGTATACAGGGACATGGTGATGTGTTCAGTGGGTATACGGGGACATGGTGGTGTGTTCAGTGAGTGTACGGGGACATGGTGATGCGTTCAGTGAGTATACAGGGACATGGTGATGTGTTCAGTGAGTATACGGGGACATGGTGATATGTTCAGTAAGTATACGGGACATGGCGATGTGTTCAGTGAGTATACGGGGACATGGTGATGTGTTCAGTGAGTATACGGGGACATGGTGATGTGTTTCAGTGAGTATACGGGGACATGGTGATGTGTTCAGTGAGTATACGGGGACATGGTGATGTGTTCAGTATGTACCGGGACATGGTGAACTGTTCAGTGAGTATACGGGGACATGGTGGTGTATTCAGTGAGTATACGGGGACATGGTGATGTATTCAGTGAGTATACGGGGACATGGTGATGTGTTCAGTGAGTATATGGGGACATGGTGATGTGTTGAGTGAGTATACGGGGACATGGTGATGTGTTCAGTGAGTATACAGGGACATGGTGATGTGTTCAGTGAGTATACGGGGACATGGTGATGTATTCAGTGAGTATACGGGGACATGGTGATGTGTTCAGTGAGTATACGGGGACATGGTGATGTGTTCAGTGAGTATACGGGGACATGGTGATGTGTTCAGTGAGTATACGGGGACATGGTGATGTGTTCAGTGAGTATACGGGGACATGGTGATGTGTTCAGTGAGTATACGGGGACATGGTGATGTGTTCAGTGAGTATACGGGGACATGGTGATGTGTTCAGTGAGTATACGGGGACATGGTGATGTGTTTCAGTGAGTATACGGGGACATGGTGATGTGTTCAGTGAGTATACGGGGACATGGTGATGTGTTCAGTGAGTATGCGGGGACATGGTGATGTGTTCAGTGAGTATACGGGGACATGGTGATGTGTTCAGTGAGTATACGGGGACATGGTGATGTGTTCAGTGAGTATACGGGGACATGGTGATGCGTTCAGTGAGTATACGGGGACATGGTGATGTGTTCAGTGAGTATACGGGGACATGGTGATGTGTTCAGTGAGTATACGGGGACATGGTGATGTGTTTCAGTGAGTATACGGGGACATGGTGGTGTATTCAGTGAGTATACGGGACATGGTGATGTGTTCAGTGAGTATACGGGGACATGGTGATGTGTTCAGTGAGTATACGGGGACATGGTGATGTGTTCAGTGAGTATACGGGGACATGGTGATGTGTTCAGTGAGTATACGGGGACATGGTGATGTGTTCAGTGAGTATACGGGACATGGTGATGTGTTCAGTGAGTATACGGGACATGGTGATGTGTTCAGTGAGTATACGGGACATGGTGATGTGTTTAGTGAGTATACGGGGACATGGTGATGTATACAGTGAGTATACAGGGACATGGTGATGTATTCAGTGAGTATACGGGGACATGGTGATGTGTTCAGTGAGTATACGGGGACATGGTGATGTGTTCAGTGAGTATACGGGGACATAGTGATGCGTTCAGTGAGTATACGGGGACATGGTGATGTGTTCAGTGAGTATACGGGGACATGGTGATGTGTTCAGTGAGTATACGGGGACATGGTGATGTGTTCAGTGAGTATACGGGGACATGGTGATGTATTCAGTGAGTATACGGGACATGGTGATGTGTTCAGTGAGTATACGGGGACATGGTGACGTGTTCAGTGAGTATACGGGGACATGGTGATGTGTTCAGTGAGTATACGGGGACATGGTGATGTGTTCAGTGAGTATACGGGGACATGGTGAACTGTTCAGTGAGTATACGGGGACATGGTGATGTGTTCAGTGAGTATACGGGACATGGTGATGTGTTCAGTGAGTATACGGGGACATGGTGATGTGTTCAGTGAGTATACGGGGACATGGTGATGTGTTCAGTGAGTATACGGGGACATGGTGATGTGTTCAGTGAGTATACGGGGACATGGTGAACTGTTCAGTGAGTATACGGGGACATGGTGATGTGTTCAGTGAGTATACGGGACATGGTGATGTGTTCAGTGAGTATACGGGGACATGGTGATGTGTTCAGTGAGTATACGGGGACATGGTGATGTGTTCAGTGAGTATACGGGGACATGGTGATGTGTTCAGTGAGTATACGGGACATGGTGATGTGTTCAGTGAGTATACGGGGAGATGGTGATGTGTTCAGTGAGTATACGGGGACATGGTGATGTGTTCAGTGAGCATACGGGGACATGGTGATGTGTTCAGTGAGTATACGGGACATGGTGATGTGTTCAGTGAGTATACGGGGACATGGTGATGTGTTCAGTGAGTATACGGGGACATGGTGATATGTTCAGTAAGCATACGGGGACATGGTGATGTGTTCAGTGAGTATACGGGGACATGGTGATGTGTTCAGTGAGTATACGGGACATGGTGATGTGTTCAGTGAGTATACGGGACATGGTGATGTGTTCAGTGAGTATACGGGGACATGGTGATGTGTTCAGTGAGTATACGGGGACATGGTGATGTGTTCAGTGAGTATACGGGGACATGGTGGTGTGTTCAGTGAGTATACGGGGACATGGTGATGTGTTCAGTGAGTATACGGGGACATGGTGATGTATTCAGTGAGTATACGGGGACATGGTGATGTGTTCAGTGAGTATACAGTGAGTGTCATGGTGATGTGTTCAGTGAGTATACGGGGACATGGTGATGTGTTCAGTGAGTATACGGGGAGATGGTGATGTGTTCAGTGAGTATACGGGGACATGGTGATGTGTTCAGTGAGTATACGGGACATGGTGATGTGTTCAGTGAGTATACGGGACATGGTGATGTGTTCAGTGAGTATACGGGGACATGGTCATGTGTTCAGTGAGTATACGGGGACATGGTGATGTGTTCAGTGAGTATACGGGGACATGGTGATGTGTTCAGTGAGTATACGGGGACATGGTGATGTGGGCAGTGAGTATACGGGACATCGTGATGTGTTCAGTGAGTATACGGGGACATGGTGACGTGTTCAGTGAGTATACGGGACATGGTGGTGTGTTCAGTGAGTATACGGGGACATGGTGATGTGTTCAGTGAGTATACGGGGACATGGTGATGTGTTCAGTGAGTATACGGGACATGGTGATGTGTTCAGTGAGTATACGGGGACATGGTGATGTGTTCAGTGAGTATACAGTGAGTATCATGGTGATGTGTTCAGTGAGTATACGGGGACATGGCGATGTGTTCAGTAAGTATACGGGGAGATGGTGATGTGTTCAGTGAGTATACGGGGACATGGTGATGTGTTCAGTGAGTATACGGGACATGGTGATGTGTTCAGTGAGTATACGGGACATGGTGATGTGTTCAGTGAGTATACGGGGACATGGTGATGTGTTCAGTGAGTATACGGGGACATGGTGATGTGTTCAGTGAGTATACGGGGACATGGTGATGTGGGCAGTGAGTATACGGGACATGGTGATGTGTTCAGTGAGTATACGGGACATGGTGATGTGTTCAGTGAGTATACGGGACATGGTGATGTGTTCAGTAAGTATACGGAACATGGTGATGTGTTCAGTGAGTATACGGGACATGGTGATGTGTTCAGTGAGTATACGGGGACATGGTGATGTGTTCAGTAAGTATACGGGGACATGGTGATGTGTTCAGTGAGTATACGGGACATGGTGATGTGTTCAGTGAGTATACGGGGACATGGTGATGTGTTCAGTAAGTATACGGGGACATGGTGATGTGTTCAGTGAGTATACGGGACATGGTGATGTGTTCAGTGAGTATACGGGGACATGGTGATGTGTTCAGTGAGTATACGGGGACCTGGTGATGTGTTCAGTGAGTATACGGGGACATGGTGATGTGTTCAGTAAGTATACGGGACATGGTGATGTGTTCAGTGAGTATACGGGACATGGTGATGTGTTCAGTGAGTATACGGGGACATGGTGATGTGTTCAGTAACTATACGGGACATGGTGATGTGTTAAGTGAGTATACGGGGACATGGTGAACTGTTCAGTGAGTATACGGGGACATGGTGATGTGTTCAGTGAGTATACGGGGACATGGTGATGTGTTCAGTGAGTATACGGGACATGGTGATGTGTTCAGTGAGTATACAGGGACATGGTGATGTGTTCAGTGAGTATACGGGGACATGGTGATGTGTTCAGTGAGTATACGGGGACATGGTGATGTGTTCAGTAAGTATACGGGACATGGTGATGCGTTCAGTGAGTATACGGGACATGGTGATGTGTTCAGTGAGTATACGGGGACATGGTGATGTGTTCAGTAACTATACGGGACATGGTGATGTGTTCAGTGAGTATACGGGGACATGGTGAACTGTTCAGTGAGTATACGGGACATGGTGATGTGTTCAGTGAGTATACGGGGACATGGTGATGTGTTCAGTGAGTATACGGGACATGGTGATGTGTTCAGTGAGTATACGGGACATGGTGATGTGTTCAGTGAGTATACGGGACATGGTGATGTGTTCAGTGAGTATACGGGACATGGTGATGTGTTCAGTGAGTATACGGGGACATGGTGATGTGTTCAGTAAGTATACGGGGACATGGTGATGTGTTCAGTGAGTATACGGGACATGGTGATGTGTTCAGTGAGTATACGGGGACATGGTGATGTGTTCAGTGAGTATACGGGGACATGGTGATGTGTTCAGTGAGTATACGGGGACATGGTGATGTGTTCAGTGAGTATACGGGGACATGGTGATGTGTTCAGTGAGTATACGGGGACATGGTGCTGTGTTCAGTGAGTATACAGGGACATGGTGATGTGTTCAGTGAGTATACGGGACATGGTGATGTGTTCAGTGAGTATACGGGGACATGGTGATGTGTTCAGTGAGTATACGGGACATGGTGATGTGTTCAGTGAGTATACGGGGACATGGTGATGTATTCAGTGAGTATACGGGGACATGGTGATGTATTCAGTGAGTATACGGGGACATGGTGATGTGTTCAGTGAGTATACAGGGACATGGTGATGTGTTCAGTGAGTATACGGGGACATGGTGATGTGTTCAGTGAGTATACGGGGACATGGTGATGTGTTCAGTGAGTATACGGGGACATGGTGATGTGTTCAGTGAGTATACGGGGACATGGTGATGTGTTCAGTGAGTATACGGGGACATGGTGATGTGTTCAGTGAGTATACAGGGACATGGTGGTGTGTTCAGTGAGTATACGGGGACATGGTGGTGTGTTCAGTGAGTATACGGGGACATGGTGATGTGTTCAGTGAGTATACGGAGACATGGTGATGTGTTGCAGTGAGTATACGGAGACATGGTGATGTTATCATTGAGTATACGGGGACATGGTGATGTGTTCAGTGAGTATACGGGGACATGGTGGTGTGTTCAGTGAGTATACGGGGACATGGTGATGTGTTCAGTGAGTATACGGGGACATGGTGATGCGTTCAGTGAGTATACGGGGACATGGTGATGTGTTCAGTGAGTATACGGGGACATGGTGATGTGTTCAGTGAGTATACGGGGACATGGTGGTGTGTTCAGTGAGTATACGGGGACATGGTGATGTGTTCAGTGAGTATACAGGGACATGGTGATGTGTTCAGTGAGTATACGGGGACATGGTGATGTGTTCAGTGAGTATACGGGGACATGGTGATGTGTTCAGTGAGTATACGGGACATGGTGATGTGTTCAGTGAGTATACGGGGACATGGTGATGTGTTCAGTGAGTATACGGGGACATGGTGATGTGTTCAGTGAGTATACAGGGACATGGTGATGTGTTCAGTGAGTATACGGGGACATGGTGATGTGTTCAGTGAGTATACGGGGACATGGTGATGTGTTCAGTGAGTATACGGGGACATGGTGATGTGTTCAGTGAGTATACGGGGACATGGTGATGTGTTCAGTGAGTATACGGGGACATGGTGATGCGTTCAGTGAGTATACGGGGACATGGTGATGTGTTCAGTGAGTATACGGGACATGGTGATGTGTTCAGTGAGTATACGGGACATGGTGATGTGTTCAGTGAGTATACGGGGACATGGTGATGTGTTCAGTGAGTATACGGGGACATGGTGATGTGCTCAGTGAGTATACGGGACATGGTGATGTGTTCAGTATGTACGGGGACATGGTGATGTGTTCAGTGAGTATACGGGACATAGTGATGTGTTCAGTGAGTATACGGGGACATGGTGATGTGTTCAGTGAGTATACGGGGACATGGTGATGTGTTTCAGTGAGTATACGGAGACATGGTGATGTTATCATTGAGTATACGAGGACATGGTGATGTGTTCAGTGAGTATACGGGGACATGGTGATGTGTTCAGTGAGTATACGGGACATGGTGGTGTGTTCAGTGAGTATACGGGGACATGGTGATGTGTTCAGTGAGTATACGGGGACATGGTGATGTGTTCAGTGAGTATACGGGACATGGTGATGTGTTCAGTGAGTATACGGGGCATGGTGATGTGTTCAGTGAGTATACGGGGACATGGTGATGTGTTCAGTGAGTATACGGGGACATGGTGATGTGTTCAGTGAGTATACGGGACATGGTGATGTGTTCAGTATGTACGGGGACATGGTGATGTGTTCAGTGAGTATACGGGACATGGTAATGTGTTCAGTGAGTGTACAGAGACATGGTGATGTGTTCAGTGAGTATACGGGGACATGGTGATGTGTTCAGTGAGTATACGGGGACATGGTGATGTGTTCAGTGAGTATACGGGGACATGGTGATGTGTTCAGTGAGTGTACGGGGACATGGTGATGTGTTCAGTGAGTATACGGGGACATGGTGATGTGTTCAGTGAGTATACGGGGACATGGTGATGTGTTCAGTGAGTATACGGGGACATGGTGATGTGTTCAGTGAGTATACGGGGACATGGTGATGTATTCAGTGAGTATACGGGGACATGGTGATGTGTTCAGTGAGTATACGGGGACATGGTGATGTGTTGAGTGAGTATACGGGGACATGGTGATGTGTTCAGTGAGTATACGGGACATGGTGATGTGTTCAGTGAGTATACGGGACATGGTGATGTATTCAGTGAGTATACGGGGACATGGTGATGTGTTCAGTAAGTATACGGGGACATGGTGATGTGTTCAGTGAGTATACGGATACATGGTGATGTGTTCAGTGAGCACGGGGACATGGTGATGTGTTCAGTGAGTATACGGGGACATGGTGATGTGTTCAGTAAGTATACGGGGACATGGTGATGTATTCAGTGAGTATACGGGGACATGGTGATGTGTTCAGTGAGTATACGGGGACATGGTGATGTGTTCAGTGAGTATACGGGACATGGTGATGTGTTCAGTATGTACGGGGACATGGTGATGTGTTCAGTGAGTATACGGGACATGGTGATGTGTTCAGTGAGTGTACAGAGACATGATGATGTGTTCAGTGAGTATACGGGGACATGGTGATGTGTTCAGTGAGTATACGGGGACATGGTGATGTGTTCAGTGAGTATACGGGGACATGGTGATGTGTTCAGTGAGTATACGGGGGCATGGTGATGTGTTCAGTGAGTATACGGGGACATGGTGATGTGTTCAGTGAGTATACGGGGACATGGTGATGTGTTCAGTGAGTATACGGGACATGGTGATGTGTTCAGTGAGTATACGGGGACATGGTGATGTGTTCAGTGAGTATACAGGGACATGGTGATGTGTTCAGTGAGTATACGGGGACATGGTGACGTGTTCAGTGAGTATACGGGGACATGGTGATGTGTTCAGTGAGTATACGGGGACATGGTGATGTGTTCAGTGAGTATACGGGGACATGGTGATGTGTTCAGTGAGTATACGGGGACATGGTGGTGTGTTCAGTGAGTATACGGGACATGGTGATGTGTTCAGTGAGTATACGGGGACATGGTGATGTGTTCAGTGAGTATACGGGACATGGTGATGTGTTCAGTGAGTATACGAGACATGGTGATGTGTTCAGTGAGTATACGGGGACATGGTGATGTGTTTCAGTGAGTATACGAGACATGGTGATGTGTTCAGTGAGTATACGGGGACATGGTGATGTGTTCAGTGAGTATACGGGGACATGGTGATGTGTTTCAGTGAGTATACGGGGACATGGTGATGTATTCAGTGAGTATACAGGGACATGGTGATGTATTCAGTGAGTATACGGGGACATGGTGATGTGTTCAGTGAGTATACGGGACATGGTGATGTGTTCAGTGAGTATGCGGGACATGGTGATGTGTTCAGTGAGTATACGGGGACATGGTGATGTGTTCAGTGAGTATACGGGACATGGTGATGTGTTCAGTGAGTATACGGGGACATGGTGATGTGTTCAGTGAGTATACGGGGACATGGTGATGTATTCAGTGAGTATACAGGACATGGTGATGTGTTCAGTGAGTATACGGGGACATGGTGATGTGTTCAGTGAGTATACGGGACATGGTGATGTGTTCAGTGAGTATACGGGACATGGTGATGTGTTCAGTGAGTATACGGGACATGGTGATGTTATCATTGAGTATACGGGGACATGGTGATGTGTTCAGTGAGTATACGGGGACATGGTGATGCGTTCAGTGAGTATACAGGGACATGGTGATGTGTTCAGTGGGTATACGGGGACATGGTGGTGTGTTCAGTGAGTATACGGGGACATGGTGATGCGTTCAGTGAGTATACAGGGACATGGTGATGTGTTCAGTGAGTATACGGGGACATGGTGATATGTTCAGTAAGTATACGGGACATGGCGATGTGTTCAGTGAGTATACGGGGACATGGTGATGTGTTCAGTGAGTATACGGGGACATGGTGATGTGTTTCAGTGAGTATACGGGGACATGGTGATGTGTTCAGTGAGTATACGGGGACATGGTGATGTGTTCAGTATGTACGGGGACATGGTGAACTGTTCAGTGAGTATACGGGGACATGGTGGTGTATTCAGTGAGTATACGGGGACATGGTGATGTATTCAGTGAGTATACGGGGACATGGTGATGTGTTCAGTGAGTATACGGGGACATGGTGATGTGTTTCAGTGAGTATACGGGGACATGGTGATGTGTTGAGTGAGTATACGGGGACATGGTGATGTGTTCAGTGAGTATACAGGGACATGGTGATGTGTTCAGTGAGTATACGGGGACATGGTGATGTATTCAGTGAGTATACGGGGACATGGTGATGTGTTCAGTGAGTATACGGGGACATGGTGATGTGTTCAGTGAGTATACGGGGACATGGTGATGTGTTCAGTGAGTATACGGGGACATGGTGATGTGTTCAGTGAGTATACGGGGACATGGTGATGTGTTCAGTGAGTATACGGGGACATGGTGATGTGTTCAGTGAGTATACGGGGACATGGTGATGTGTTCAGTGAGTATACGGGGACATGGTGATGTGTTTCAGTGAGTATACGGGGACATGGTGATGTGTTCAGTGAGTATACGGGGACATGGTGATGTGTTCAGTGAGTATGCGGGGACATGGTGATGTGTTCAGTGAGTATACGGGGACATGGTGATGTGTTCAGTGAGTATACGGGGACATGGTGATGTGTTCAGTGAGTATACGGGGACATGGTGATGCGTTCAGTGAGTATACGGGGACATGGTGATGTGTTCAGTGAGTATACGGGGACATGGTGATGTGTTCAGTGAGTATACGGGGACATGGTGATGTGTTTCAGTGAGTATACGGGGACATGGTGATGTATACAGTGAGTATACAGGGACATGGTGATGTATTCAGTGAGTATACGGGGACATGGTGATGTGTTCAGTGAGTATACGGGGACATGGTGATGTGTTCAGTGAGTATACGGGGACATGGTGATGCGTTCAGTGAGTATACGGGGACATGGTGATGTGTTCAGTGAGTATACGGGGACATGGTGATGTGTTCAGTGAGTATACGGGGACATGGTGATGTGTTCAGTGAGTATACGGGGACATGGTGATGTATTCAGTGAGTATACGGGACATGGTGATGTGTTCAGTGAGTATACGGGGACATGGTGACGTGTTCAGTGAGTATACGGGGACATGGTGATGTGTTCAGTGAGTATACGGGGACATGGTGATGTGTTCAGTGAGTATACGGGGACATGGTGAACTGTTCAGTGAGTATACGGGGACATGGTGATGTGTTCAGTGAGTATACGGGACATGGTGATGTGTTCAGTGAGTATACGGGGACATGGTGATGTGTTCAGTGAGTATACGGGGACATGGTGATGTGTTCAGTGAGTATACGGGGACATGGTGATGTGTTCAGTGAGTATACGGGGACATGGTGAACTGTTCAGTGAGTATACGGGGACATGGTGATGTGTTCAGTGAGTATACGGGACATGGTGATGTGTTCAGTGAGTATACGGGGACATGGTGATGTGTTCAGTGAGTATACGGGGACATGGTGATGTGTTCAGTGAGTATACGGGGACATGGTGATGTGTTCAGTGAGTATACGGGACATGGTGATGTGTTCAGTGAGTATACGGGGAGATGGTGATGTGTTCAGTGAGTATACGGGGACATGGTGATGTGTTCAGTGAGTATACGGGGACATGGTGATGTGTTCAGTGAGTATACGGGACATGGTGATGTGTTCAGTGAGTATACGGGGACATGGTGATGTGTTCAGTGAGTATACGGGGACATGGTGATATGTTCAGTAAGTATACGGGGACATGGTGATGTGTTCAGTGAGTATACGGGGACATGGTGATGTGTTCAGTGAGTATACGGGACATGGTGATGTGTTCAGTGAGTATACGGGACATGGTGATGTGTTCAGTGAGTATACGGGGACATGGTGATGTGTTCAGTGAGTATACGGGGACATGGTGATGTGTTCAGTGAGTATACGGGGACATGGTGATGTGTTCAGTGAGTATACGGGGACATGGTGATGTGTTCAGTGAGTATACGGGGACATGGTGATGTATTCAGTGAGTATACGGGGACATGGTGATGTGTTCAGTGAGTATACGGGGACATGGTGATGCGTTCAGTGAGTATACGGGACATGGTGATGTGTTCAGTGAGTATACGGGGACATGGTGATGTGTTGAGTGAGTATACGGGGACATGGTGATGTGTTCAGTGAGTATACGGGGACATGGTGATGTGTTCAGTGAGTATACAGGGACATGGTGATGTACTCAGTGAGTATACGGGGACATGGTGGTGTGTTCAGTGAGTATACGGGGACATGGTGATGTGTTCAGTGAGTATACGGAGACATGGTGATGTGTTGCAGTGAGTATACGGAGACATGGTGATGTTATCATTGAGTATACGGGGACATGGTGATGTGTTCAGTGAGTATACGGGGACATGGTGGTGTGTTCAGTGAGTATACGGGGACATGGTGATGTGTTCAGTGAGTATACGGGGACATGGTGATGCGTTCAGTGAGTATACGGGGACATGGTGATGTGTTCAGTGAGTATACGGGGACATGGTGATGTGTTCAGTGAGTATACGGGGACATGGTGGTGTGTTCAGTGAGTATACGGGGACATGGTGATGTGTTCAGTGAGTATACAGGGACATGGTGATGTGTTCAGTGAGTATACGGGGACATGGTGATGTGTTCAGTGAGTATACGGGGACATGGTGATGTGTTCAGTGAGTATACGGGACATGGTGATGTGTTCAGTGAGTATACGGGGACATGGTGATGTGTTCAGTGAGTATACGGGGACATGGTGATGTGTTCAGTGAGTATACAGGGACATGGTGATGTGTTCAGTGAGTATACGGGGACATGGTGATGTGTTCAGTGAGTATACGGGGACATGGTGATGTGTTCAGTGAGTATACGGGACATGGTGATATGTTCAGTGAGTATACGGGGACATGGTGATGTGTTCAGTGAGTATACGGGGACATGGTGGTGTGTTCAGTCAGTATACGGGGACATGGTGATGTGTTCAGTGAGTATACGGGACATGGTGATGTGTTCAGTGAGTATACGGGACATGGTGATGTGTTCAGTATGTACGGGGACATGGTGATGTGTTCAGTGAGTATACGGGACATGGTGATGTGTTCAGTGAGTAAACGGGGACATGGTGATGTGTTCAGTGAGTATACGGGGACATGGTGATGTGTTTCAGTGAGTATACGGAGACATGGTGATGTTATCATTGAGTATACGGGGACATGGTGATGTGTTCAGTGAGTATACGGGGACATGGTGATGTGTTCAGTGAGTATACGGGAACATGGTGGTGTGTTCAGTGAGTATACGGGGACATGGTGATGTGTTCAGTGAGTATACGGGGACATGGTGATGTGTTCAGTGAGTATACGGGGACATGGTGATGTGTTCAGTGAGTATACGGGGACATGGTGATGCGTTCAGTGAGTATACGGGGACATGGTGATGTGTTCAGTGAGTATACGGGACATGGTGATGTGTTCAGTGAGTATACGGGACATGGTGATGTGTTCAGTGAGTATACGGGGACATGGTGATGTGTTCAGTGAGTATACGGGGACATGGTGATGTGTTCAGTGAGTATACGGGACATGGTGATGTGTTCAGTATGTACGGGGACATGGTGATGTGTTCAGTGAGTATACGGGACATGGTGATGTGTTCAGTGAGTATACGGGGACATGGTGATGTGTTCAGTGAGTATACGGGGACATGGTGATGTGTTTCAGTGAGTATACGGAGACATGGTGATGTTATCATTGAGTATACGGGGACATGGTGATGTGTTCAGTGAGTATACGGGGACATGGTGATGTGTTCAGTGAGTATACGGGACATGGTGGTGTGTTCAGTGAGTATACGGGGACATGGTGATGTGTTCAGTGAGTATACGGGGACATGGTGATGTGTTCAGTGAGTATACGGGACATGGTGATGTGTTCAGTGAGTATACGGGGCATGGTGATGTGTTCAGTGAGTATACGGGGACATGGTGATGTGTTCAGTGAGTATACGGGGACATGGTGATGTGTTCAGTGAGTATACGGGACATGGTGATGTGTTCAGTATGTACGGGGACATGGTGATGTGTTCAGTGAGTATACGGGACATGGTGATGTGTTCAGTGAGTGTACAGAGACATGGTGATGTGTTCAGTGAGTATACGGGGACATGGTGATGTGTTCAGTGAGTATACGGGGACATGGTGATGTGTTCAGTGAGTATACGGGGACATGGTGATGTGTTCAGTGAGTGTACGGGGACATGGTGATGTGTTCAGTGAGTATACGGGGACATGGTGATGTGTTCAGTGAGTATACGGGGACATGGTGATGTGTTCAGTGAGTATACGGGGACATGGTGATGTGTTCAGTGAGTATACGGGGACATGGTGATGTATTCAGTGAGTATACGGGGACATGGTGATGTGTTCAGTGAGTATACGGGGACATGGTGATGTGTTCAGTGAGTATACGGGGACATGGTGATGTATTCAGTGAGTATACGGGGACATGGTGATGTGTTCAGTGAGTATACGGGGACATGGTGATGTGTTGAGTGAGTATACGGGGACATGGTGATGTGTTCAGTGAGTATACGGGGACATGGTGATGTGTTCAGTGAGTATACGGGACATGGTGATGTATTCAGTGAGTATACGGGGACATGGTGATGTGTTCAGTAAGTATACGGGGACATGGTGATGTGTTCAGTGAGTATACGGATACATGGTGATGTGTTCAGTGAGCACGGGGACATGGTGATGTGTTCAGTGAGTATACGGGGACATGGTGATGTGTTCAGTAAGTATACGGGGACATGGTGATGTATTCAGTGAGTATACGGGGACATGGTGATGTGTTCAGTGAGTATACGGGGACATGGTGATGTGTTCAGTGAGTATACGGGACATGGTGATGTGTTCAGTATGTACGGGGACATGGTGATGTGTTCAGTGAGTATACGGGACATGGTGATGTGTTCAGTGAGTGTACAGAGACATGGTGATGTGTTCAGTGAGTATACGGGGACATGGTGATGTGTTCAGTGAGTATACGGGGACATGGTGATGTGTTCAGTGAGTATACGGGGACATGGTGATGTGTTCAGTGAGTATACGGGGGCATGGTGATGTGTTCAGTGAGTATACAGGGACATGGTGATGTGTTCAGTGAGTATACGGGGACATGGTGATGTGTTCAGTGAGTATACGGGACATGGTGATGTGTTCAGTGAGTATACGGGGACATGGTGATGTGTTCAGTGAGTATACAGGGACATGGTGATGTGTTCAGTGAGTATACGGGGACATGGTGACGTGTTCAGTGAGTATACGGGGACATGGTGATGTGTTCAGTGAGTATACGGGGACATGGTGATGTGTTCAGTGAGTATACGGGGACATGGTGATGTGTTCAGTGAGTATACGGGGACATGGTGGTGTGTTCAGTGAGTATACGGGACATGGTGATGTGTTCAGTGAGTATACGGGACATGGTGATGTGTTCAGTGAGTATACGGGGACATGGTGATGTGTTCAGTGAGTATACGGGACATGGTGATGTGTTCAGTGAGTATACGAGACATGGTGATGTGTTCAGTGAGTATACGGGGACATGGTGATGTGTTTCAGTGAGTATACAGGACATGGTGATGTGTTCAGTGAGTATACGGGGACATGGTGATGTGTTCAGTGAGTATACGGGGACATGGTGATGTGTTTCAGTGAGTATACGGGGACATGGTGATGTATTCAGTGAGTATACAGGGACATGGTGATGTATTCAGTGAGTATACGGGGACATGGTGATGTGTTCAGTGAGTATACGGGACATGGTGATGTGTTCAGTGAGTATGCGGGACATGGTGATGTGTTCAGTGAGTATACGGGGACATGGTGATGTGTTCAGTGAGTATACGGGACATGGTGATGTGTTCAGTGAGTATACGGGGACATGGTGATGTGTTCAGTGAGTATACGGGGACATGGTGATGTATTCAGTGAGTATACAGGACATGGTGATGTGTTCAGTGAGTATACGGGGACATGGTGATGTGTTCAGTGAGTATACGGGACATGGTGATGTGTTCAGTGAGTATACGGAGACATGGTGATGTTATCATTGAGTATACGGGGACATGGTGATGTGTTCAGTGAGTATACGGGGACATGGTGATGTGTTCAGTGAGTATACGGGGACATGGTGATGTGTTCAGTGAGTATACGGGGACATGGTGATGTGCTCAGTGAGTATACGGGACATGGTGATGTGTTCAGTATGTACGGGGACATGGTGATGTGTTCAGTGAGTATACGGGACATAGTGATGTGTTCAGTGAGTATACGGGGACATGGTGATGTGTTCAGTGAGTATACGGGGACATGGTGATGTGTTTCAGTGAGTATACGGAGACATGGTGATGTTATCATTGAGTATACGAGGACATGGTGATGTGTTCAGTGAGTATACGGGGACATGGTGATGTGTTCAGTGAGTATACGGGACATGGTGGTGTGTTCAGTGAGTATACGGGGACATGGTGATGTGTTCAGTGAGTATACGGGGACATGGTGATGTGTTCAGTGAGTATACGGGACATGGTGATGTGTTCAGTGAGTATACGGGGCATGGTGATGTGTTCAGTGAGTATACGGGGACATGGTGATGTGTTCAGTGAGTATACGGGGACATGGTGATGTGTTCAGTGAGTATACGGGACATGGTGATGTGTTCAGTATGTACGGGGACATGGTGATGTGTTCAGTGAGTATACGGGACATGGTAATGTGTTCAGTGAGTGTACAGAGACATGGTGATGTGTTCAGTGAGTATACGGGGACATGGTGATGTGTTCAGTGAGTATACGGGGACATGGTGATGTGTTCAGTGAGTATACGGGGACATGGTGATGTGTTCAGTGAGTGTACGGGGACATGGTGATGTGTTCAGTGAGTATACGGGGACATGGTGATGTGTTCAGTGAGTATACGGGGACATGGTGATGTGTTCAGTGAGTATACGGGGACATGGTGATGTGTTCAGTGAGTATACGGGGACATGGTGATGTATTCAGTGAGTATACGGGGACATGGTGATGTGTTCAGTGAGTATACGGGGACATGGTGATGTGTTGAGTGAGTATACGGGGACATGGTGATGTGTTCAGTGAGTATACGGGACATGGTGATGTGTTCAGTGAGTATACGGGACATGGTGATGTATTCAGTGAGTATACGGGGACATGGTGATGTGTTCAGTAAGTATACGGGGACATGGTGATGTGTTCAGTGAGTATACGGATACATGGTGATGTGTTCAGTGAGCACGGGGACATGGTGATGTGTTCAGTGAGTATACGGGGACATGGTGATGTGTTCAGTAAGTATACGGGGACATGGTGATGTATTCAGTGAGTATACGGGGACATGGTGATGTGTTCAGTGAGTATACGGGGACATGGTGATGTGTTCAGTGAGTATACGGGACATGGTGATGTGTTCAGTATGTACGGGGACATGGTGATGTGTTCAGTGAGTATACGGGACATGGTGATGTGTTCAGTGAGTGTACAGAGACATGATGATGTGTTCAGTGAGTATACGGGGACATGGTGATGTGTTCAGTGAGTATACGGGGACATGGTGATGTGTTCAGTGAGTATACGGGGACATGGTGATGTGTTCAGTGAGTATACGGGGGCATGGTGATGTGTTCAGTGAGTATACGGGGACATGGTGATGTGTTCAGTGAGTATACGGGGACATGGTGATGTGTTCAGTGAGTATACGGGACATGGTGATGTGTTCAGTGAGTATACGGGGACATGGTGATGTGTTCAGTGAGTATACAGGGACATGGTGATGTGTTCAGTGAGTATACGGGGACATGGTGACGTGTTCAGTGAGTATACGGGGACATGGTGATGTGTTCAGTGAGTATACGGGGACATGGTGATGTGTTCAGTGAGTATACGGGGACATGGTGATGTGTTCAGTGAGTATACGGGGACATGGTGGTGTGTTCAGTGAGTATACGGGACATGGTGATGTGTTCAGTGAGTATACGGGGACATGGTGATGTGTTCAGTGAGTATACGGGACATGGTGATGTGTTCAGTGAGTATACGAGACATGGTGATGTGTTCAGTGAGTATACGGGGACATGGTGATGTGTTTCAGTGAGTATACGAGACATGGTGATGTGTTCAGTGAGTATACGGGGACATGGTGATGTGTTCAGTGAGTATACGGGGACATGGTGATGTGTTTCAGTGAGTATACGGGGACATGGTGATGTATTCAGTGAGTATACAGGGACATGGTGATGTATTCAGTGAGTATACGGGGACATGGTGATGTGTTCAGTGAGTATACGGGACATGGTGATGTGTTCAGTGAGTATGCGGGACATGGTGATGTGTTCAGTGAGTATACGGGGACATGGTGATGTGTTCAGTGAGTATACGGGACATGGTGATGTGTTCAGTGAGTATACGGGGACATGGTGATGTGTTCAGTGAGTATACGGGGACATGGTGATGTATTCAGTGAGTATACAGGACATGGTGATGTGTTCAGTGAGTATACGGGGACATGGTGATGTGTTCAGTGAGTATACGGGACATGGTGATGTGTTCAGTGAGTATACGGGACATGGTGATGTGTTCAGTGAGTATACGGGACATGGTGATGTTATCATTGAGTATACGGGGACATGGTGATGTGTTCAGTGAGTATACGGGGACATGGTGATGCGTTCAGTGAGTATACAGGGACATGGTGATGTGTTCAGTGGGTATACGGGGACATGGTGGTGTGTTCAGTGAGTATACGGGGACATGGTGATGCGTTCAGTGAGTATACAGGGACATGGTGATGTGTTCAGTGAGTATACGGGGACATGGTGATATGTTCAGTAAGTATACGGGACATGGCGATGTGTTCAGTGAGTATACGGGGACATGGTGATGTGTTCAGTGAGTATACGGGGACATGGTGATGTGTTTCAGTGAGTATACGGGGACATGGTGATGTGTTCAGTGAGTATACGGGGACATGGTGATGTGTTCAGTATGTACGGGGACATGGTGAACTGTTCAGTGAGTATACGGGGACATGGTGGTGTATTCAGTGAGTATACGGGGACATGGTGATGTATTCAGTGAGTATACGGGGACATGGTGATGTGTTCAGTGAGTATACGGGGACATGGTGATGTGTTTCAGTGAGTATACGGGGACATGGTGATGTGTTGAGTGAGTATACGGGGACATGGTGATGTGTTCAGTGAGTATACAGGGACATGGTGATGTGTTCAGTGAGTATACGGGGACATGGTGATGTATTCAGTGAGTATACGGGGACATGGTGATGTGTTCAGTGAGTATACGGGGACATGGTGATGTGTTCAGTGAGTATACGGGGACATGGTGATGTGTTCAGTGAGTATACGGGGACATGGTGATGTGTTCAGTGAGTATACGGGACATGGTGATGTGTTCAGTGAGTATACGGGGACATGGTGATGTGTTCAGTGAGTATACGGGGACATGGTGATGTGTTCAGTGAGTATACGGGGACATGGTGATGTGTTTCAGTGAGTATACGGGGACATGGTGATGTGTTCAGTGAGTATACGGGGACATGGTGATGTGTTCAGTGAGTATGCGGGGACATGGTGATGTGTTCAGTGAGTATACGGGGACATGGTGATGTGTTCAGTGAGTATACGGGGACATGGTGATGTGTTCAGTGAGTATACGGGGACATGGTGATGCGTTCAGTGAGTATACGGGGACATGGTGATGTGTTCAGTGAGTATACGGGGACATGGTGATGTGTTCAGTGAGTATACGGGGACATGGTGATGTGTTTCAGTGAGTATACGGGGACATGGTGATGTATACAGTGAGTATACAGGGACATGGTGATGTATTCAGTGAGTATACGGGGACATGGTGATGTGTTCAGTGAGTATACGGGGACATGGTGATGTGTTCAGTGAGTATACGGGGACATGGTGATGCGTTCAGTGAGTATACGGGGACATGGTGATGTGTTCAGTGAGTATACGGGGACATGGTGATGTGTTCAGTGAGTATACGGGGACATGGTGATGTGTTCAGTGAGTATACGGGGACATGGTGATGTATTCAGTGAGTATACGGGACATGGTGATGTGTTCAGTGAGTATACGGGGACATGGTGACGTGTTCAGTGAGTATACGGGGACATGGTGATGTGTTCAGTGAGTATACGGGGACATGGTGATGTGTTCAGTGAGTATACGGGGACATGGTGAACTGTTCAGTGAGTATACGGGGACATGGTGATGTGTTCAGTGAGTATACGGGACATGGTGATGTGTTCAGTGAGTATACGGGGACATGGTGATGTGTTCAGTGAGTATACGGGGACATGGTGATGTGTTCAGTGAGTATACGGGGACATGGTGATGTGTTCAGTGAGTATACGGGGACATGGTGAACTGTTCAGTGAGTATACGGGGACATGGTGATGTGTTCAGTGAGTATACGGGACATGGTGATGTGTTCAGTGAGTATACGGGGACATGGTGATGTGTTCAGTGAGTATACGGGGACATGGTGATGTGTTCAGTGAGTATACGGGGACATGGTGATGTGTTCAGTGAGTATACGGGACATGGTGATGTGTTCAGTGAGTATACGGGGAGATGGTGATGTGTTCAGTGAGTATACGGGGACATGGTGATGTGTTCAGTGAGTATACGGGGACATGGTGATGTGTTCAGTGAGTATACGGGACATGGTGATGTGTTCAGTGAGTATACGGGGACATGGTGATGTGTTCAGTGAGTATACGGGGACATGGTGATATGTTCAGTAAGTATACGGGGACATGGTGATGTGTTCAGTGAGTATACGGGGACATGGTGATGTGTTCAGTGAGTATACGGGACATGGTGATGTGTTCAGTGAGTATACGGGACATGGTGATGTGTTCAGTGAGTATACGGGGACATGGTGATGTGTTCAGTGAGTATACGGGGACATGGTGATGTGTTCAGTGAGTATACGGGGACATGGTGATGTGTTCAGTGAGTATACGGGGACATGGTGATGTGTTCAGTGAGTATACGGGGACATGGTGATGTATTCAGTGAGTATACGGGGACATGGTGATGTGTTCAGTGAGTATACGGGGACATGGTGATGCGTTCAGTGAGTATACGGGACATGGTGATGTGTTCAGTGAGTATACGGGGACATGGTGATGTGTTGAGTGAGTATACGGGGACATGGTGATGTGTTCAGTGAGTATACGGGGACATGGTGATGTGTTCAGTGAGTATACAGGGACATGGTGATGTACTCAGTGAGTATACGGGGACATGGTGGTGTGTTCAGTGAGTATACGGGGACATGGTGATGTGTTCAGTGAGTATACGGAGACATGGTGATGTGTTGCAGTGAGTATACGGAGACATGGTGATGTTATCATTGAGTATACGGGGACATGGTGATGTGTTCAGTGAGTATACGGGGACATGGTGGTGTGTTCAGTGAGTATACGGGGACATGGTGATGTGTTCAGTGAGTATACGGGGACATGGTGATGCGTTCAGTGAGTATACGGGGACATGGTGATGTGTTCAGTGAGTATACGGGGACATGGTGATGTGTTCAGTGAGTATACGGGGACATGGTGGTGTGTTCAGTGAGTATACGGGGACATGGTGATGTGTTCAGTGAGTATACAGGGACATGGTGATGTGTTCAGTGAGTATACGGGGACATGGTGATGTGTTCAGTGAGTATACGGGGACATGGTGATGTGTTCAGTGAGTATACGGGACATGGTGATGTGTTCAGTGAGTATACGGGGACATGGTGATGTGTTCAGTGAGTATACGGGGACATGGTGATGTGTTCAGTGAGTATACAGGGACATGGTGATGTGTTCAGTGAGTATACGGGGACATGGTGATGTGTTCAGTGAGTATACGGGGACATGGTGATGTGTTCAGTGAGTATACGGGACATGGTGATATGTTCAGTGAGTATACGGGGACATGGTGATGTGTTCAGTGAGTATACGGGACATGGTGGTGTGTTCAGTCAGTATACGGGGACATGGTGATGTGTTCAGTGAGTATACGGGACATGGTGATGTGTTCAGTGAGTATACGGGACATGGTGATGTGTTCAGTATGTACGGGGACATGGTGATGTGTTCAGTGAGTATACGGGACATGGTGATGTGTTCAGTGAGTAAACGGGGACATGGTGATGTGTTCAGTGAGTATACGGGGACATGGTGATGTGTTTCAGTGAGTATACGGAGACATGGTGATGTTATCATTGAGTATACGGGGACATGGTGATGTGTTCAGTGAGTATACGGGGACATGGTGATGTGTTCAGTGAGTATACGGGAACATGGTGGTGTGTTCAGTGAGTATACGGGGACATGGTGATGTGTTCAGTGAGTATACGGGGACATGGTGATGTGTTCAGTGAGTATACGGGGACATGGTGATGTGTTCAGTGAGTATACGGGGACATGGTGATGCGTTCAGTGAGTATACGGGGACATGGTGATGTGTTCAGTGAGTATACGGGACATGGTGATGTGTTCAGTGAGTATACGGGACATGGTGATGTGTTCAGTGAGTATACGGGGACATGGTGATGTGTTCAGTGAGTATACGGGGACCATGGTGATGTGTTCAGTGAGTATACGGGACATGGTGATGTGTTCAGTATGTACGGGGACATGGTGATGTGTTCAGTGAGTATACGGGACATGGTGATGTGTTCAGTGAGTATACGGGGACATGGTGATGTGTTCAGTGAGTATACGGGGACATGGTGATGTGTTTCAGTGAGTATACGGAGACATGGTGATGTTATCATTGAGTATACGGGGACATGGTGATGTGTTCAGTGAGTATACGGGACATGGTGATGTGTTCAGTGAGTATACGGGACATGGTGGTGTGTTCAGTGAGTATACGGGGACATGGTGATGTGTTCAGTGAGTATACGGGGACATGGTGATGTGTTCAGTGAGTATACGGGACATGGTGATGTGTTCAGTGAGTATACGGGGCATGGTGATGTGTTCAGTGAGTATACGGGGACATGGTGATGTGTCA
>JAXIVJ010003811.1:0-89564 GCA_036785665.1 Chirona hameri
TTCAAAAAAGGTCATGTCAGGTCATGTCAGGTCATTTGAGGTCAGTGACCTCGGTTGACCTGTTGGGGCGCATGACCCCAGTGGAACATATAATTATGTAAAATGGATCCCATATTTGAAATCAGCGTCATAAAATGTCCTAGAAACTGCCAGAAATAAATAAAGTAATATGAGGTCATCGGAGGTCAGTGACCTCAGTTGACCTCTAAAAAAAGGTAAATCCCGGTCACAATCTTAATGGAAACCACAACTGTCACCTGGAAACACCTGTGCATATGCTCCTGAACAACAAACACTATGCAACTGCACAAGTTACAAGGATCAATACTACGGGACGCTGGTTGCGCAAAACATGACCTTGCAAAACAGGTCAAAGGTCACGGATCATGTGACCTACAACTTAAAAATTTAAGAATATGGGTAAAATTGTTCACAAGTAGGGTACTGAAAGTTGCATTGCAATCTGTTGATATTTACGAGAGTTATTCCCCCAAAAAAACGAGGGGGGTTGCATCAACCTCCCTGCACTGGCCAGGGTTAAAGGGACATTGCCACCTCGCAGGCCAATATGGAGTTTTTGGTGTGTATCGGTCGATTTAGCGTGTCCGATTTCACCTTCAAAATTTGTTTCCCGAAACTCCCCCCTCCATTAGATCAAAAAATACATTTGCACCACTAATGCTTGCCAAGCATTCGTAAGATTGGAGTGGCCACATCACTATTTAGAATCACTTCTTTGCGGACTGTTATTTTCTTTTGAATGTTGCAAACTCAACATCACCATTCCGTCAGTGCACTTTACAATTACAAAGCGTATGCAGTTAATTCTATTTTCAACAACCTTAGTCTCTTTCATAATAAAACAGCAAGAATTGCTATGGCTCGACTTTGGGACCGTAGGAGTTATGCGACCTATACCTTATAACACAGATAGACATTTCAAGGTCAAGTCTCGGCGAATTCGTACGCTTCGGCTTTGGGCGGGCGCCAATACCACAGTCAAACTGGATGAGAGCGGCCATCATGAATACTAGTACTGAGCACAGCTGGGACCAACGTTTTGGAGTAAGAAATAAATACAAAATGCTTTGCCGATGCACTGCTTTAGATGCTGCATGAGCAAGTTTGCGTTTGAGCCTACATGATTGTTGATCCCCACCATTCATTAAGGTTGCTATTTAGAAATCCTCCGGAGGTGGCAATATCCCTTTAAATGTCGCGTGTGCCTTTGCCGATGCTGGTGTGAATTGTGAAATGTGTCATATATCTTGTGATATCCCTGCTCAACTATTACAACAATGTGTTCCTCCTGCTGCGTTCCTCTACGTGTGGATGGACCTGCTTCACCTAACTGGCTGCTAATCATCACGAAGGACGTATCTTTACGACCGTCAACATATCAAATCCCGATAGACCAGTCTCGACTATTTGTATTTTTCTTTCTTTTCAGCTTCATCACGTCTGGCTAACAACCTAGCCCTTTGCACTTCTTTGTGATCTACAACAAATGTGGTGTCCCCGGGCGGTACCCTATACACATGTCTACCTGGAAACCATTATACAATACACTACACCGATCTTATCGATTGGTCGAAAGAGTTGATAACCGAGCCGCCACTGACTGCGTCACTGAGTGTGTCACAGAGCTGCTGACTGCGGGTGAGACGATATCCGTCTACCCAGTCCACACACAGGTTGTAGAGCGAGGAGTGCAGCTTGTCACACAGGCGGCGTCCGCTGTGGTGGGGCGGGATGCACGCCATGGCTACATATGCGCAAGAATGCAACATCGGCAAAGCATGTCCGTGTTCGAACCAAAGCAGGATGTCGGCTTCGATTACATGTGACTCACGCTAACGTGTGTCATTTGAATTACCGACGGTATCGTGTCGGCATCGGATGGTGTGTGAATATTACTCATGTGTGAACTGTGAGTGGCCCTTTCAGGATCATGAATACATGCCTATTAGTCGCAGCTTGTTTCTCAACAGCAGCGTCTTTAACAGCGGGTCAAAGCTGAAACCGTAATATTTGTGGGGCACGCACCCCTTCTCACCAACTTTCAATCCAGTTCCCACTGAGTTAACCTGTTGGTATTCCATTTCATCGCGTGTGGAGTCCCTCTGCAGGCCTCCGCAGCCGGAAAACTGCACCAAGTACATATACTACAATTCCGCTCAATAGATGGCGCCGCGAGCGGTGCCTTACAATCCTTACGGGAAAAGCAGAGAAACATATTCAATATTCATGATATCTTTATGTAAATCACTACGGCTGTCAAACAGCATACGGAGAATTCGAAAGTGATATTTTCAGAAAATGTTAACAAATAATTCATGCCGAAATGTACAATATTGAAGAAGAAAAAATTACAAAAGTGTCCCCAAAAAGACGCCGGTTGGCACCTCCAAAATTGAGTTAAAAAAATGTCAAAACAATCATGTAAGTTTGTAGTGATATAACGCATAATAATTGCACTATTAATCTGTGCATGCTCGCAAAAAGCTATCGAATGACCCGGCCTAGTACCTGCAACAATTATCTACATCAGATACCTACCTTCCGAGCATGTACGACTCACCGCAGAGGCCGGGGTACTGGCTGGAGCAGCTGCTGCCGGCCGGGCACTTGCTGCAGGGCGCTCCCACGGCGTACATCTCACCGCTCATCCAGTTGCCGGACTTGCCGTAGTTGCAGACGTACAGCTTGGACCACCAGCCGCCCTGCTTGTACATTGTGTAGCCGCAGCCGATCAGGCTGGTCTCGGCCCACAGCATCTGGGTGTAGTGGCCCGTGCTCTGCGAGAACCTGCCGACCAACACATCTCGGCCGACTCCGTCAGACGTGTGGAAGGAAGGAAGGGGAAACGGGTGTTCGTATAGTGGCCGCCGTCTGCGGACGGGACTGTACCTACTACTACTAGACAGCTGGCGCTTTCCAGTTGGACACCATTGGAAATGGACAAGTTGCAGGTTACCTAGCTTACTACTTAAATGTATTTATTGAACAGAAAATGAAAACATAAATTGTCACGTTACTTATAATTCCTCCGAATCATCAATATTTAAAATAAGAAAGCATAATCACGTAATTTAACATTCAGCTCTCTGATTGGTCGTGACGTCAGATGGCAATAGTTCATGCGATCAAAGTTACCGTGAGGTAGTCTTGAACGGCTCGGTTAAAGGAATAGGTCACCTTGGAAGTTGTCTTGAAATTCAACCATACGGGCATCTTGAGCTCAAAACTACGAATATGACTTTGGTTTGGACAACTGATGGATATATGTGGAGAAAGAAGTAAGTTTCTCTTTGTATTTCACGAGAAATCGTACGATCACAGCTGGCGTTCTGGCTCCGCCCCACTCCGCCTGACGCCAAGTACAGTCTCTGACAAGGGGCCGCCGCACCGCCCGGGTGGCTGAGCGGATATTAACGAGGCGTCAGGATCAGAGACTACGTGCCAGAGAGTGTACCTGCCTCCGGCGGCGAGCGTTCATGTCCCGATCGTGGACCGGAACAGCGGACATGAAATCGGCCCCACTAGTTCTGTGTCGAAATTACTTAACGTAGGGAGGTAAATCTTGCACCACAACCCATTTTTAGATCTGCGCTACAAATCTGCTATCTCAGTCCAAAACCCCATGTTAAAGGTGAACCCCTTTAAATTAAAGGGGTTGGTTGCGTTAATATGTGTAATATGTAAGTTGCGTTAAAGGCTTTAACGCATTTCCTTTTAAAGGTATTCCCTTTAACACATTTCCTTATAATCTGGAGGTTCAACAGAAAAATAAACAGCATACTTATCGCACGCATATTAAAGCACGTGAAACGGAAATGTATTCCAATTTAATTTAATTTGTAATCATGAGGTTTTTCATAAACGAATATCAAACTAAAGTCACATTTCTTCCTGGCGACCAAATCAATAATCTGAAAGGGAAGTATTCACATTTTCCACAACAATGGAGTTACTACTTGAACTCGACAGACGAGACCAAAATATATTGTAAATTCATCCAAGCACGTAGCCAGGATATTGTCCCCCCCCCCGACATTGAGCATGTCGGTAGGGCGACAAAGCAACCAGCGCAGTCCGACCAGAAGAGTCGCTTGGCAGATCGGAGGGGCTTCTGGGCAAGTCAGAGTGGCCCCTGGCTAGACCGAAATGGTGGGTTCTCGGGCCGGTCGGAAGGGCCCTTGAGCATGCCGGATGAGTTCCTAGCCAGACTGGAGGGGCCCCTGGGTAGGTCGGAGGAGCCCCTGAGCATGTCGGCAGGGCGACAAAGCATCCAGTGCAGTCCCTGACCAGGTCGGAAGGACCTCTGCACATGCCGAATGGGTCCCTTGACACACAATAAGGGCTTCTTGGAAGGTCAGAGGAGTCCTTGGTCAGACCGGAAGGGCCAAAAGCACGTAGAGATCCCAGATGAAGATCAAATACAAAGAGGACTTACTCCACAAGAAAACATATTAAAAGCGAAGCTTTCGGGTATATCGTAACACCCTTCGTCAGGGTGTTAATATACCCGAAAGCTCCGAATTGATTTTTTCTTGTAGAGTAGACCCTCTTTGTATTTAATATATATCACCCACTCCACATCATGTTTTTTCTCGCGGATCCCAGATGAGTCCCTGAACAGGTCGGAAGGGCGTTGAAAAGGTCGAAGGGACCCCTAGACCATCTGAAAGGACTGTGGGCCTTTCAACAGTAAAGAATGCAGCTGTCCAGGGACTAAAACTAAAAATTTCGCGCCGCTCCGCGGCGCAATTTAACTACACATTCAATTATATACGGGTTAGAACAAAAATCGGCCCGTTTCTCGGCGCATTTATGTGTTATGTTGCTACTTTCCTATATAATTGTTAAAAATAGTTCACTTTAGCACCTTTTTTTATCGCACTTTTAAACGCACAATATCATTTTTAGAGGTCCGCACCATACGCAATGCGACGCATTGATGAGAAAGGCATAATCAGGGCATAAGACTAAAAAATTTCGCGCCGCTCCGCACCGCAATTTGTTTAAGAGTTCCAGGTCTTGAGCTTAAAAAATAGAATATTCAAGTTGGTATTGCTGATTCCAAATTGGTGTCGCTGGTTCCAAAGTTGATATCGCAGTTTGCTAACTCCAGCTCCTAAAAGTTGGTATGGCCCATGCCATACCTGTTATACGGCATTTTCCATCCTTGTAACGTGCCTTTTCATCCGTTTTGTGTGGCCCTTTCAACGCTTGGGAAGGGGGCCCTTACAACGCTCGGGAAGGGGGTCCTTTCGAGGCGCCGCCCCCCCCCCCCCCCCCCTGGACGAAATCCTGGCTACGTGTCTGAATTCATCATATTTTGCATATAAACATTCCTACCGAAAGATATTTCAAGTTAAAGTTGGTAAGCGATCCACGCTTATACCTAATGGTCGGTAGGGGAGAGTGGGATATGACGGCCACCGTAACTTTGGAGCCTAATTTGGTCAGGATAATCGCGGCAAATAAGACTGATGTTTTGCATGTTACTGCCTCAAACATTTATCTCTCAATTTGTCTGGGAGTTAGCCCCTTCCTTTTGTTAATAAATCTGATATTTGTAATTTTCGAGAAACAAATGCATAAAACCGTCTTACCCCCCACCCCATGGGGTAAGACGGTTGTTCTCGTGGGGTAAGACGGTCACGCTTTTTAAGCGCGGTTGGTGATGAAGGGTCTTGAGAAGCAGTGTAAATGACGGTGTTCTTGTTCTTGAATGTTCTTACCTAATATGGGTAGGCTGTCCTGTTAAAGGGACTGTCTGTGTTAAAGGGACTGTCCCACCTTTGTGAAAGTTGTCGAATCACACTTAATTGTATGTCTACATGTCAGGCGAGGTCAGCTGAACATGTTCCTGAACTTTTTTCCCAAAAAATTGTTTATCTTGGAAGATATTCAACTTTTAGTTTTAAGCGGAAAGTTGGGTTGGTGACGTGACTTTTTTTTTAATAACAGGGAAATCCTTTGTGCTGCCAAATGTATGGCACAATTTTTTGTCGACATCTATTGCGCAGAAAAAAACGAATCATCCGGTGTCTAGATTGGCTTAGATTGCGAACCACCCGGGGATCGAGAAATGAAGACGAAAATATTCCAAGGCTGACCTTTAAACAAGTCGACTATCATTACCAGTTGGCTAAAGAGACGACGCTGCCGGTTTAGAGTCCCTATTCAAATATACACATGGGCCTTATTTTTACAGATGTCAAAATCAAACTTGAAAATCTTTTTGATTAGATCATTGTGGTTGTTTTGACTGCTACCATACTTAATTTCAATGCCAAGCCATCAAAATGGCTATCTCAACTCAAATATAATGTTAAGGTGGGATAGTCCCTTTAAGAAGTAAGAACATGTCCGTTTAGGTAGGTAAAATTTGCTCAGTTCGAATCCCTCCTTAGACAGATACAAACTAGGAATATAACTATGAAAGGCTGGCTTATTCTTGACACTGCATGCATACTAAAATACTAACATGCCTCCTGTCCCTGTCGAAAATGTTGCTGCTCTAAGCTGAAGATGTGTCATATATATATATATATATATATATATATATATATATATATATATATATATATATATATATATATATTAAATAAGGTTCTGATGGTGAGGTGGGGTAAGACAGCCACCCAGAGCAAACGGTGGCCGTCTTACCCCACATTCGACAAAACAATTCAGAGCAAATTTTCTTGGACGTCATATTGAATCAAGAATCGCCCAGCATTGCAAATCAACACTGACTGAGTATGAAATTACCACAGTTGAAGTCATGTTCTTAACTTCAAGGAGATATACACAAAGGCTTACAGAATAGAATAGAAATAGTTCCAACCAAGAGGGTTATTTTCGAAAAATCGAAATTATGAATTAACTACGGAGAGCAAACTCACCCGACTTCGCTGGGGCCGTGCTGCCGAAAAGGGACATTCTAGTCCTCATTTTTGTCCCTCGAATCGTTAGTGGTTTAGCATACAGAGCGGGTGGACGTCTTACCTACCCTGGCCGCATTACCCCACTCTCCCCTACTCTCAAGTACTTGGTAACTAATTTCGAATGCCAAGCTTCTCTCGTAATGTTTTTTGTGTGTGACAAAATTGTATGGAAAATGTGTCTTGCACTCTGTCTATCGTGATTATGTGCCCTTCTATCCTTAACAATCCATAAATATTGAATACAAAAGTACCCAAATTAGCAGTTGACTTATGCACCCAACGGCGGCCTAGTTAGTAGTGCGACCCTCATTTTTTTTAATTGGTGCATTTATTTTCAATACTAGTAGTTTTGTATAGTGTTGTCTCTTGCTGTATATACCACTATGCTTTAGCTTATCACGAAAAAGAATCATTTTTCAACAAAAAAATCAACAAACGATGGAAAAGCTGGCAATGAAATTGGAAGTTCACTTATGCACCCAACGGCGACCTATTTAGTGTCTGCGATTTGTTTAATTGACCAATCAGGGACGTTGTCACGCTTCTTGGCGCACTTATTTCATTTCTGGCCCTATGACTTGTTTACAAATCAACATTCAAACCAGAGATAGGTGATGGATCGTACTGTTCGTTACCATATGAAGTACATACTTTTTAATTTTCCATATGATTTTTCAAATAGAAAAAGCTGTTATTTCACTTTTAAATTGAGACACGATCAATTTCATACCATACATGTGTCACAAAAAAAAATCAGATAAATAAATGAAAAAGTTAATATATCCCTTCAATGAAAGTTTATAACTACTCAACTAGAAGGCATTTATTACTCATATATTTTTATATTTTTACATATTTATTACTCAACTAGAAGGCAGAAGGCACGGATCACTACAGCCACAAGGATACTAAGGGAGGCCTTAGATCTTATCCCTACAAGCTCTGGACCCGACATAAGCTATCTCAGAAGAACGTTGAGGGCACGGTCGCATTTTGCAAATGGTTTCTTGGACAGCGTTTCGTTGTGGGCAGTCTCCGGATCTGAGCTCTTCTGCCTATACTTACTACTTCCTGTGTGGAGGGGGGGGGGGGGGGGGGGGGGTACCTGAAAGAACAGGTGTTCAAGAAGAATCTCAAGACCAAGAAACAACTAAAGAAAGCCATGAGAGCTGCAGCGCAGGCGATCCCCGCCGACATGTGCCCGTAAGCAGTGGTGAGCCTGAGGTGGAGGGCAGATATGTGGTGCCTCAGCCAAAACGGAGCCCATCCCGAACATGTGCTGCAGTGCAGAGGATAGAAAGATGACGGCTCGTGTTTTAAATGCACACAAAATAAATTTCCATTAAATTTTGAGCAGTTTGATGTGAACAGCAAATAAGAGGAAAGCGCTTAACCATCTTTATTTTCCACGGGAAACTCCGGGAAACGCCCTCCTTTCCCGGTGGCCGGCTGGTCACTTTTGCCATCTGACGTCACAACATCAAGTACTTTATAAATTATCAACATGTACATGCATATATCTCGCGAAATATTTAATTGTATGCAAATTGGTGTGTATCACGTTCATCAGCATATTTGTATTATTATTTGACAAATATTAACCAAACAGCCTGCAACTAGTCTATTTGCCTTGCAGAAAGCATGCTACTATGCATATTATAATATTTTGTCATGTATGTATTTTACACTGCATATTTCCCCAGGCTTGTTTCACTGAAACACTTTTCCCTACTGAATATAAGCCACTCAACTGAAGCACACATAGCATAAAAGTCCACTCACTCATCGCACAGAGCGACCTCACGTTATGGTCGAGGTGAGCTGTTTATTCCTGCAGTTTACTCGTGGTTTACTCACGACCATGGTTTACTTTCCGCTAACCCTGTACGGTTAGCGGCACAGGGTACACGCGCACGCTGTACTCACGTGAATGGCTGGATGCTATGCGGGTTGAACGTCTTCACCTCATCATACCAGTAGTCTATAGCCCACTTCCAGTTGCCTCGCTTCTCCAGCTGCGTGCTATACCCCATCGCCGCGTTCTGACCAACTTGGAAACGAGCTTGCAAAACACGTCGCAGACACGCACTGCAGCATGGTGGTGGTGCCACTGGACATGACAAGGGACGAGCTCTTACGTCATTGCAAGGCAGTTAGGTGGCGTGACATCATAATGCTTAGTTAAATATGATGTAGGTAGTGTGTCTTTGAAATACAATGATGTGTCCCTGGACGTTCTAACTACTGAGGTTCCTCGGACTTTTAATGTGCTCCAGAGAGATAATTGAATCCTTATCATTTCACTGCAGTGACGTCATCATCATTTGACTATTTTGTTCCGGCTGGCACTGTAGACCAGTCCAGTCTGTCGCCAAGAACACCTTCCGAAGCATTACCATTGCCGTGGCGGGCAGACACTCACCGACTCTGCGGCAGTCGCTGCATTCGTGTTCGAACACACACTGATCGGCGTGCCTCTGGGCTACGCGAGCCAACTCCTCGTCCCACACCTGATGGCACACACAACCGGCCGAGTTAGACCGACTCTTGGACAGCATATATCCAGTGCGAACAGCATTCCCACATCGCCTTGGTCAGATCAGTGTCCTCAGCCGTCTTCGAATATCTCCCAATTCTGAGGAGGGCTGAACAAATGATGGGCCCATCACTTTAAGCCACGCAATTCTCGCCGTAACCGACTTTTAAATCACACGAGGCGACCATATCTACCAGGGGTGTAGGATCCTATTCAGTTGGGGGGCGTAAGCCCCTCCCCCACTTGGACGAGGAAGTGGGTCAAATCCGGGTAGAAATATGTATTTTGTGGATTTCTATGGTACTGTAAGCGATTTTTCCCAGCTCAGCCCCCCCCCCTCCCCCAACTTTTCCGGAGAAGCTACGCCCCTGATATCTGCCGTTGGGTTACTGACCAGCTGCCGCATGTTGGCCGCGGACGGCTGCCTGTACGTCTGTCCGCTGGTCTCCTGTCCATTAGCCACCCGGGCCCGCAGCCTGTTGTGCTCCGTCACGATCAACTTGGCTTCCTCGGCGCTGACCTTCCGTTCCTGCAGCTGGCTACAGGCCGGCCCGATGCCCTGCGGAGAGAGCGGGGTCAGGACGCGGGATTAGAAGGCTCTGACCTTCCGTTCCTGCAGCTGGCTGCAGGCCGGCCCGATGCCCTGAGGGGAGAGCGGGGTCAGGACGCGGGATTAGAAGGCGCTGACCTTCCGTTCCTGCAGCTGGCTACAGGCCGGCCCGATGCCCTGAGGGGAGAGCGGGGTCAGGACGCGGGATTAGAAGGCTCTGACCTTCCGTTCCTGCAGCTGGCTACAGGCCGGCCCGATGCCCTGCGGAGAGAGCGGGGTCAGGACGCGGGATTAAAAGGCTCTGACCTTCCGTTCCTGCATCTGGCTGCAGGCCGGCCCGATGCCCTGAGGGGAGAGCGGGGTCAGGACGCGGGATTAGAAGGCTCTGACCTTCCGTTCCTGCAGCTGGCTACAGGCCGGTCCGATGCCCTGAGGGGAGAGCGGGGTCAGGACGCGGGATTAGAAGGCTCTGACCTTCCGTTCCTGCAGCTGGCTACAGGCCGGCCCGATGCCCTGAGGGGAGAGCGGGGTCGGGACGCGGGATTAGAAGGCTCTGACCTTCCGTTCCTGCAGCTGGCTACAGGCCGGCCCGATGCCCTGAGGAGAGAGCAGGGTCAGGACAAGGCCACAAGAGGTTGACCTGACCACTGGCGGATGCAGCCGGCAATCCGATGTCATGAGGAGAGAGCGGGGTCAGGACGAGGCCACAAGAGGTTGACCTGACCACTGGCGGATGCAGCCGGCAATCCGATGCCCTGAGAGGAGAGCGGGGTCAGGACGAGGCCACAAGAGGTTGACCTGACCACTGGCGGATGCAGCCGGCAATCCGATGCTCTGAGGAGAGAGCGGGGTCAGGACGAGGCCACAAGAGGTTGACCTGACCACTGGCGGATGCAGCCGGCAATCCGATGTCATGAGGAGAGAGCGGGGTCAGGACGAGGCCACAAGAGGTTGACCTGACCACTGGCGGATACAGCCGGCAATCCGATGCCCTGAGAGGAGAGCGGGGTCAGGACGAGGCCACAAGAGGTTGACCTGACCACTGGCGGATGCAGCCGGCTATCCGATGCCCTGAGGAGAGAGCGGGGTCAGGACGAGGCCACAAGAGGTTGACCTGACCACTGGCGGATGCAGCCGGCAATCCGATGTCATGAGGAGAGAGCGGGGTCAGGACGAGACCACAAGAGGTTGACCTGACCACTGGTGGATACAGCCGGCAATCCGATGCCCTGAGAGGAGAGCGGGGTCAGGACGAGGCCACAAGAGGTTGACCTGACCACTGGCGAATGCAGCCGGCAATCCGATGCCCTGAGGAGAGAGCGGGGTCAGGACGAGGCCACAAGAGGTTGACCTGACCACTGGCGGATACAGCCGGCAATCCGATGCCCTGAGAGGAGAGCGGGGTCAGGACGAGGCCACAAGAGGTTGACCTAACCACTGGCGGATACAGCCGGCAATCCGATGCCCTGAGAGGAGAGCGGGGTCAGGACGAGGCCACAAGAGGTTGACCTAACCACTGGCGGATATAGCCGGCAATCCGATGCCCTGAGGAGAGAGCGGGGTCAGGACGGGTTCACAGGAGGTGCCTTGTCCTGTATGTATTTATATTTCTCAATGTGTGCTTTACTCTGCTTCATTTACAATATTATTTTTTTCGGGCAAAATTTAATTTAGTGTGATTCATCGATGGGTTTTCAAACTTCGTCAGCATATTGCTTAACACATGTCGCAAATATATAAACTACAGGTTTTCCCTTCCTTCAAAGCATTTTAATTGGGAGTAGGTAAGTTTGACATCTCTATTTAGAAGATGGAAAGGCTGTTTAGAAGAAGTCTGTTTTCCTGACTTTGGTTGCAATATATGAAGAAGTCGCTGACTAGTGACTACTGGTATTGGCTTTTCTCTTTTCTGCTCTTTAAAATAGGTAGGTACACTTTGTACCTGACCCTTGTTGCTTCTAGTCACGTTACGGGTGAGGATCGCGGCGCGCGGACAGACTACTTACTAGTGGTGCCTCTCGCGGCAGGAATTGGTACTAAAAGTAGTCGCCACCATGACAGTTGGAAAACAATGTATATAAACATGTAACAATGTACACAAAGTAGGGAACTTTTTTAAAGATGCCCCGATGCATTTTTTCAGAATGTGTACTTGCAATATCGGGAAGGAACATCCAACATTCACTTCGGAAACCAAGTTTCCCTTGCTGAATGACCGCTAGGAGTAGGTAGGTATCGCTCATTACAAGGATATTGTCACCTCGCAGGCCAATATAGAGTTTTTGAGGTGTATCGGTAGATTAAGCGTGTCCGATTTCACCTGCAAAATTTGGTTCCCGAAACTCCCCTTTAGATTTAAAAAAATAAATTTGCACCACTCATGATTGGCACACATTCGTAAAATTGGAGTTGCCTCATCACTATTTAGAATCACTTCTTTGCGGACTATGATTTGCTTTTGAATATTGCAAACTCAACATCACCATTCCGGCAGTGCACTTTAAAACAATGGCTATGGCTCGACTTTGGGGCCGTAGGAGATTTGTGACCAATACCTTATAACACAGATATACTTCTCAAGGTCAAGTCTCGGCGAATTCATACGCGTCGGCTTTGGGCGGGCGCCAATTTCACAGCCAAACCGTATGAGAGCGGCCATCATGAATCTAGTACTGAGCAGTGAGCACAGCTGGGACCAACGTTTTGGAGTCAGAACAAAATGCCCATACCCTGCTTTAGGTGCTGCAGGAGCAAGTTTGAGCTTGAGCATATACGATTGTTGATTCCCACCACTCATTTAAGTTGCTTTTTAGAAATCCTCCGGAGGTGGCAATATCCCTTTAAGTCATTAGGTTTAGGGTTAAGTGTTATAGGGTAAATCATTAATCATATCTAACCATGAAACATCGACATGGAAACTTTAGTTAAATACGAACTTCCCGCACTCGCATTTGCTCGTATAATGTTTCCTCGCGTGCACACAATTTCCCATCTGTTTTAGATGCGTTTACATCATGTGTTTGTATCGCCTGTACAGAGCGCTTGTGGCTGTGCAGTGTAGGTTATGCCAAAACAAATGCATAAGAAGCTATGCAGTGGGTCAACACTCACCTGGTATTGCCACATGGTGTGCTGCGGAGTGAAGCGACACTCACCTGGTATTGGCACATGGTGTGCTGCGGAGTGAAGCGACACTCACCTGGTATTGGCACATGCTGCGGAGTGAAGCGACACTCACCTGGTATTGGCACATGGTGTGCTGCGGAGTGAAGCGACACTCACCTGGTATTGGCACATGGTGTGCTGCGGAGTGAAGCGACACTCACCTGGTATTGGCACATGGTGTGCTGCGGAGTGAAGCGACACTCACCTGGTATTGACACATGGTGTGCTGCGGAGTGAAACGACACTCACCTGGTATTGCCACATGGTGTGCTGCGGAGTGAAGCGACACTCACCTGGTATTGCCACATGGTGTGCTGCGGAGTGAAGCGACACTCACCTGGTATTGGCACATGGTGTGCTGCGGAGTGAAGCGACACTCACCTGGTATTGACACATGGTGTGCTGTGGAGTGAGGCGACACTCACCTGGTATTGACACATGGTGCGCTGCGGAGTGAAGCGACACTCACCTGGTATTGACACATGGTGTGCTGCGGAGTGAAACGACACTCACCTGGTATTGACACATGGTATGGAGTGAAGCGACACTCATCTGGTATTGACACATGCTGCGGAATGAAGCGACAATCACCTGGTATTGGCACATGCTGCGGAGTGAGGCGACACTCACCTGGTATTGGCACATGCTGCGGAGTGAAGCGACACTCACCTGGTATTGGCACATGCTGCGGAGTGAAGCGACACTCACCTGGTATTGACACATGGTGTGCTGCGGAGTGAAGCGACACTCACCTGGTATTGATACATGCTGCGGAGTGAAGCGACACTCACCTGGTATTGATACATGGTGTGCTGCGGAGTGAAACGACACTCGCCTGGTATTGATACATGCTGCGGAGTGAAGCGACACTCACATAATATTGATACATGGTGTGCTGCGGAGTGAAGCGACAATCACCTGGTATTGATACATGCTGCGGAGTGAAGCGACACTCACCTGGTATTGACACATGCTGTGGAATGAAGCGACACTCACCTGGTATTGACACATGCTGTGGAGTGAAGCGACACTCACCTGGTATTGACACATGGTGTGCTGCGGAGTGAAGCGACACTCACCTGGTATTGACACATGCTGCGGAGTGAAGCGACACTCACCTGGTATTGGCACATGGTGTGCTGCGGAGTGAAGCGACACTCACCTGGTATTGGCACATGGTGTGCTGCGGAGTGAAGCGACACTCACCTGGTGTTGGCACATGGTGTGCTGCGGAGTGAAGCGACAGTATTGGTTCTGTAGAGCGGCGCCGGCCGCAGCGGTGGCGCAGAGGACAATGCCCCACACGCCGTATCGTGTCGTCATCTCTGCCGAGCGCACATAAACGCCGAAATGGTCAAACGCAGTCTGGGAAGGGGACGCGCGATTCTCACTTCTAAAAATTGCAGGTAACTTGTAAACCTATATTATTTTTTGGAGCAAGTAAAATGAAATATGGGACTCTCCTTGCGACTTTCGTTGCCCCAGAATTGGCTTGCATGCAATTTTACACTGCATGTAGGTACTATGCAAATGTGGGTTGTACCGTTGTGAGAGGAACCAGGGGTAAGAAGTTGTATTTTTTTCACGGAGACAACCTGTCAAGCCCAGGGGCTACCACAGGCCTGGGGGCCGGTCCCCCAGGATCGATCCGGCCTCGCTCCGGCCCCCTGATCAGCGGGATTTAACATTAGCTCATATGGCAGTGGGAAGGGCAAACACCTGGCTGGCACCCCAAACACCTGGCTAGCCCCCCACTCAAAACTTTGTGGCGACGCCCCTGGTCAAGCCACACTTACCTTATATGTGATGCACCTGTGGCCAAAATCTGAACAATACTTGAATTCCTGCGCTAGACGGTTACGTTGCGGATAAATGTTTTGCAGTTTTCTTCAACATAAAATAATGTTCTTCCAGTGAATGGATGGCAGTTAAGGTATAG
This sequence comes from Chirona hameri, assembly GCA_036785665.1. Taxonomy (NCBI): domain Eukaryota; kingdom Metazoa; phylum Arthropoda; class Thecostraca; order Balanomorpha; family Balanidae; genus Chirona; species Chirona hameri. Next base: position 15,147 of record JAXIVJ010003811.1, read on the forward strand.
GTAGACAAGAGTTTCACTGATTACCAAAAGACATAACAAAAAATACTGATACTTTACGGTTTAAATGTCTTAAGACGGTTAATTTCGACAAGGTCAAGCTAAATATCCAAATATTTCTTCGCTGCAATTTCAGTGCAGTTGAACATCAAGTTAATAATATTTGTTAAAATTGTTTCAGCTCGTGGTTTCCATTCCAAAGCGCCCTGACTTCCAAAAGAAAGGAACGCATAAATGTAAAACAATAGTTCATCTGAAGATTGTGCAACACTCATCATCATCATCATCATCATTTTTATTGGGCGTACATATATAGTAAGGCGACAAAAACAACCCGAGACCCCAATCAGTCAATCACTCAATGGCACCGTCCTAAAAATCGGTGTTGCAAAGCCCATTGCGGTATCAGTTTGCGGCGAAGCATACCCAGCTGCTTGGTAAGCTGGATGTCTTGATCACTGCTCACCGCTCCTCCTCCCGTCATCCTGCTGGGTGATTTCAATTGCGCGCTCCCGAGGATGTCTATTGGTCAGAGGCCGACCCGTTGGCAACATCTGCATGGCTTATCACCGCTTAGTGATCTTATGCAAGAACTGCTAGATGATCATCGCCTGGTGGTGGCTGAGTTCCGTTTTCCTCAGGCACAGTCCTTTACTTACGGAAGGGGGGGGGGGGGGGTTGTTCTACACACATTGACCACGTTACTGTGCCGGACTGTCTCATCTCGTCCTTGGTTAAATGTATGATACTTCCTCCATCGGCCGATAATCTAAGTCCTCACTTGCCGATCATTGCCACGCTTAAGCTTCAATTGCGCTTGGATATCGCGTCCAGCCCTCCTGCTACTAACTGTGTCCCTACTGGTATTCCTGATGTCCTTAGATGGAACTGCGAAGAATGGAATGAGCGATACAGGTTACTGCCGTCGTCATACATAGCAGCTTCGCCACCCATGTCTACCGATAATGCGGTAGGCTTAGCTGACTTAGACACTTTCATTACCTCATGCATCCATGCCGCTGCGCGCGATTCCGGGTGTGCCAAACCTAGGCGGCCACTAAAAGCTTGGTGGAACCCTTGTGTTTCTGCGGCGCGGGATAGGGCCCGGTTTTGGCACTATCTTTATCTGGTTATCGGTTGCATACTGTTGTACATAATTGTTATCACGAAGCTAGACGTGCTTACAGACGTGAGCGGAAGCACGCGTCTCGTGCAAAGATAAACCATGAAGCTCGTCTCTTGCATAAGCTCCGGCGGGGTGGAAATCTAGGCTCTTTTTGGCGGCATGTAAATCGCGCGCGAAGAGGTGTGCAGCCTGAACAGTGTGCCTTAGGCGCAGACACTTTCGGTGCTCATTTCTCTATTATCCATCAGGATGACGATGCCCAGCTCTCTCCAAACCAGCTTTGGGTTCGGGATGTCGTCGCTGCTCGTTTAGAGGCGGGGTGTGATGACGGCGACCCTCGTGTAGTCACACCCCAGGAGGTTGCCCAGCTGGTACTGCGACTAAAACGTAGCTCGGCCCCCGAAGCAAACCGTGTTACGGCGGAGCACATTTTGTACGGCTCATCACCCGAACTGTTTGCGGCAATTGCCCGTCTCCTCACAGCTTGTTTTGCCAACTTGAATGTCCCCGTATCCTTTTCAAGCAGTGTGGTTAGGTCTCTCCTTAAGAAATCTGGTCTTGACCCGAATGAGTTGGACAATTACAGACCCATCTCGCTAGCATCAACTTTGTCAAAGCTTCTAGAGATAGTCATTTTGGATGAACTTGAAAAATAATTTGGCCCACATGATTTGCAATTTGGATTTGTTCAGCGACGTGGGACGACTGAAGCCTCTCTTTTGGTCGTCGAAACTGCTCAGTGGCACAAGGAGAGGCTCCCCAGTTTTCGCTGCCAACTTAGATGCTAGAAAATGCTTCGATCGCATTTGGCATGATGGCCTTTTCTTCCGCTTAGTTGAATTACTCAGCACTCGTGCGTGGTGCCTGCTTTTGTCTTGCTATCGTAAGCTGACCGCCCTAGTTGATTTTGCGGGGCATCACTCCGAAAGCTTTCGCATTAATCGTGGTACCAGACAAGGCGCAATTCTCTCCCCAGCGTTGGCAAACGTATTTTTTCGACCGCTGATACAGCTTCTGGATCAGAGCGGTCATGGCGCCGAGCTCCTCGGCTACCATGTTCCAGCAGTATGCTATGCGACGATTTAATGCTCGTCTCCACTAATGCCAAAAATCTCAGTCGTCTCCTGTGTATCGTTGAAGAGTTCGGGGAAGGTTGGAGGCTAGAGTTTACCCATCCTGACAATCAAAGACTAAGAGCCATTGCCTCGTCTTTGGTGCGGAATTGTTAGCTGAGCTCCCAATTTGGCGGCTATCAGGACAGCAGCTCACTGTGCGTGCTGAAACAGAGCACCTTGGTATCGCTGTCAGCTCAGATTTACGTGGTAAAAATCCCGCTGATCAGGGGGCCGGGGCGAGGCCGGATCGATCCTGGGGGACCGGCCCCCAGGCCCGTGGTAGCGATGCCCCTGTGTTTGACAGGTTGTCTCCGGGAAAAATGCAACTTCTTACCCCTGGTTCCTCCCACAACGGTATAACCCACTCAGCCCTCCGCCGCCGCCTCCGCCGCCAAGTCATGGGCCTCTGCACGTGCGCACGTGCACATTTTTTTTCTTTTTCAGGAACTACTTGCCCGATCGGGTTGAAATTCACCATACATTTATTTCGCGCTCGCTCGTTCATCGCCAACTACGGCGCCTTACTGGTTGTAACATTGATAAACTTGAAGGAATACTAATGGCGATGGATTGTAAAAATGCGTTTAATACAGTAGACTTACAGTAGACAGATGACTTTGTTTATAGCACGTTGAAATTGTTCGATTTTGGCGAAGATTTCATCAGTTTTGTTCGTGTGTTGTATAACGAGACACTATTGACTGTTATACATAATGGTTTCACTTCGAATTGGTTCAAAACAACACGGGGTCTACAACAAGGCGTCCCGCGTCAGCGCCTATTTTTGCCCTAGTGGCAGAAACGCTTGCCCTAAATATTCGAAATACAAAGCATATTCAAGGAATATCGGTGTCAGGGGAACTTTTTATTGTGTCCCAGTACTGTGACGACACCACCGTTTTTGTTAAAGACGAGGCATCAGCGGAAAGGGTCATAGAAACCGTTCATGATTTCGGAACGTATTCGGGACTGGAATTTAATTTGAACAAATGCGAGTACATGTGGCTAGGAACAAGGAAATACTCCGAGCTTACAATATGTGGGGCGGCGCCTGTCAGAAGATGTAAGATACTGGGTGTTTGGTTTAGTGCAGTGGAAGATTGCACGTCTTTTAATGAAAAACCTATCGTGTCCAAAATCGAGCGAACATTGGAGCAGTGGAGAGAGCGGGATCTCACACTCAAAATAACTGTAGCTAAGTCTCTGGCTGTGTCTCAGCTCATTTATGTAATAGCGGTACAGCAAATACCAAGGAGGTACTTGGATTTGATACAGAGCCATCTAATGAAGTTCCTGTGGAGAGGACGTCCCCCGAAAGTGGCTAAGAGAACTCTCTGCCAGGGAATAAAAGCAGGTGGTTTGTCTTGTGCTGATTTGGTGATAATGTATCAGGCGACCAGAGCAGCATGGCTGGCAAAAATCGGCAATGCCAACCAGTTGCAGTTTGTTAGAGTGTTTGAAATCCGAGTCCAAGCTGCGATAAAAGAGCTAGTAGCAATGAATTATGATAAGAGGTGGGTGCAGGGTTTGTGTATATTCGAATTGTATCAAGAAGTGCTGTTATGGTTGCGAGAGGCCGTCCCAGTTGTAGAACCTTATAATGGCAGAGCGATACGAAGTCAGTACCTATGGAATAATATAGCGATTTGCGTAGATAATAAGCCAATAGTGTCGCGAACATTGTCACGTTATGGCGCCAACTACATAGATAATTTAGTCGATAGCCAGGGACGCCTCATGACCCATGCAGCCTTTGTAGAAAATATCCATACGCCCGCATTGGTTCATTTAAATATATGGGTTGGTGTCAGGCCATTCCCAGGCAATGGAAGCTAATGCTAGATGGCTCACCGCTATAACGGAGGAGGAAAAGGGCATGCGAGCTGACATTGAAGTGAAAGGGAAATTCGTTCCATTACATCTTGTCAAAGCCAAGTATTTATATCCAAAATGGGTCCCCGGTGCTATTCCAACTGCCCAGCAGCGCTGGAAGGATGAACGTATTGATTTAGGTGATATATGGTTCAAAATATATCAACTAGCATTTGTTGTGACAACTTCAACAAAGCTAAAAAAAAAGTTTGCAGTATCGAATACTACACATATATTTTCCCACAAGAAGATACCTTTGCATCAGGAAAATAAATGATACCCATTTTGCAATCACTGCGGGAAGTTGAAACATTGCAGCATTTCTTTATTAGTTGTTTTGAGGTTAAACTATTTTGGGACGAACTAGCAATAATAGTAAAGCGGAGGCTGAACTTGCACGAATTTCACCTAACTGCGAGGCACGTTGTGTTTCGTTTTCTGAAAAGCAAAGACGTTGTTAGTGTAATTATATTGTTAGCAAAGCAATTTGTTGGAAGCCAAAGGTATAGAGATGGACGGATAACTGCCGACGTTTTTCGGTACTCAGTAGACAAATATTTTAGGATTGAAAAGGCAATCGCTATAAAAAAAACACACTATTGATAAGTTTCATAGCAGGTGGCGTCACTTTATGTCTGAATCGGGGGAATTGGTGATGTGAACAGCACTGGATCGTTGTTCGTGTCTGTTATATGTAAATGTATGCATGTATATGGCGACCAATCGATTGGTGGTTGCATGTCTGTGCCTTTAAGAAGAAGAAGAACAAAAATACGAACTAGCCGCGCTCGTCGCCGTCTCCGTGTGCTGCTGTACCGCACGCTGTTGTAACGTTATGTCTCTGTGTTAGGTCTGAAGTGGACGAGGTCACCTATCTATGATACTGTGGCACGCTGTTAAGTGTGTGGTGTGCTTTATGTTTGATTTGCTGTTAATCATAATAAACTAGCCCTTAAGTGGGACAAACAGAATATAAAAAAATCCTAGCATATTTACTTGTATACTATAAATGTGAAATAATGAACCAACTATGCTAACCAAAAACAAACAAAAGCCACAGCTACAACAACAGTGTGTTGCTGTGGACGTGAACTGCTGGTTGAAATATTTTGTTTTTCAGCTCTGACCTGAGCTTCAACATTCTCAGCCCAGGCCCGTCCAGAGCCCGATGATTTCCTTAAAGTTGTGGCCCAGCCCAGGCCCGCCCCAGGGTCCATAGGGCCGACCCAGCCCGTGACGAACTCTGCTCTCAGCCGCCGCCTTTCCACAAGTCAGGGATGCTTTGCACGTGTGCTCTTATAAGTAAAACCTTGAAATGAGATTCAATTGGAAGTATTTTTAGATCATTCAGTGTTCTTAGGAATAGAGTGTTCTTAGAGGAGTTGTACGTGTTTCGTAGTGCTCCGCTTTTGTGTAATTTTATGGTTGAGATATTAATAAGGCCATATAATTTTAGCATCGTTTAAAAGTGCGAATAACGGAGTATACGTTAGTGTGAAAATATTGTGGTTAAAACTGGGTTTGAATGTTTTTTTCGGTGCCTAAAAATATCAAAACTTTAGTATTTTTTAAACTTGGCCAAGTTTCGAAGTCTTGTTAAATTTGGGAACGGCGCTCGATTTTTCAATGCGAATCGCGTGAAGGTTTTTTGGCGGAACCTTGAATAACGGAGCTTGGGTTGTTTATGATGAACCACCAATAAGCCGGAGAGCGGAGATAACTTGTGGATTTCGCAATGGAAGATATCGAGACGGTGCCTAAAACCCTGGCGACAAGCGCTGTGGTGAACGGAACCGAGGGGGGGATTGCCGTCACTGAATCGGCAGTTGTTGAATCTGCCGATTCTGATGTGGTTGCCACTGCACTAAACCAAACACCCAGTATCTTACATCTTCTGACAGGCGCCGCCCCACATATTGTAAGCTCGGAGTATTTCCGTGTTCCTAGCCACATGTACTCGCATTTGTTCAAATTAAATTCCAGTCCCGAATACGTTCCGAAATCATGAACGGTTTCTATGACCCTTTCCGCTGATGCCTCGTCTTTAACAAAAACGGTGGTGTCGTCACAGTACTGGGACACAATAAAAAGTTCCCCTGACACCGATATTCCTTGAATATGCTTTGTATTTCGAATATTTAGGGCAAGCGTTTCTGCCACTAGGGCAAAAATAGGCGCTGACGCGGGACGCCTTGTTGTAGACCCCGTGTTGTTTTGAACCAATTCGAAGTGAAACCATTATGTATAACAGTCAATAGTGTCTCGTTATACAACACACGAACAAAACTGATGAAATCTTCGCCAAAATCGAACAATTTCAACGTGCTATAAACAAAGTCATCTGTAAGTCTACTGTAAGTCTACTGTATTAAACGCATTTTTACAATCCATCGCCATTAGTATTCCTTCAAGTTTATCAATGTTACAACCAGTAAGGCGCCGTAGTTGGCGATGAACGAGCGAGCGCGAAATAAATGTATGGTGAATTTCAACCCCATCGGGCAAGTAGTTCCTGAAAAAGAAAAAAAATGCGCACGTGCGCACGTGCAGAGGCCCATGACTTGTGGGTAGGCGGCGGCGGAGGGGTCCTTAACCACACATCAAATTTGAACACAATCGGCTCAGCCGTTCCTGAGATATAGAATAGGGGTGTGCACGTGCGCCCGTGCAGAGGCAACCCATCCCTAACTTGTGGGAAACTGGCGGCTGAGAGGTCCCTAACCACACACCAAATTAGAACGCAATCAGTTCAGCCGTTCCTGATATATAAAATAGGGGTGTGCACGTGCGTACGTGCAGAGGCACCCCACACCTGACTTGTGGAAAATTGGTGGCGGAGGGGTCCCTAACCACACACCAAATTTGCACACAATCGGCTCAGCCGTTGCAGAGTTGTTGCGAGCAAACACTTTTCAACACCCCTCACGCCGCACGCACCACGCGCAGTGGTAGTCACCCACATGCGTCGGCACCGGTCTCAAACAGGGTAGGTTGGATGGAGCTGCTCAGAAAAGAAGTCAGCTTGTCAATCGGACGTGTGGTTGCAGAGATATGAGCTTATCAAAAGCGTCGCCATGGGCCGGGCCGGGCCGCTCATATATATATTTTTCCCATATACCACAGAAAGACGAGCGAGCGCTTCGCGCTCGCTCGTAATAATGTACAATGTCGGCAATTGTACGCAAGTTTGTTCCGATAAACCGACCTCGAATAGAGCCAGTTTGGCCCGGGGCCACTATTTTATAAATAACCGCCATCAACCTATTAGCCAGCGCTTTTGCTACTATTTTATATACTATATCCAATAGACAAATTGCTCTCTTATTTTTCAAGAGTCTCTGATCTCCCTTTTTTGGAATAAGCGTAATCACTCTCCTGCTTTGGGTAGGAAAAAACACGCCTTTATCTCTCGCCTCGTTAACATACTTAACCACAATATCCCCTAAATCCGTAAACAAAACTCTTTAGAGAAACCCGACAACGACGGTGATTTGTTGTTCATCATTCCTTCTAATGCTTTCTTGCACTCACTGTCAGTTATTGGCCCTTCACAACCTGCTTTATCGGTTTCGCTCAACCGTGGCGGGTTTAGAGATCTGAAAAAGGCTTGTCTCTGATCTAAGTTTTCTTTCATGCCTGAGTCCTTTGACTTATATATTCCTTCAAAATAGCTCCTACAGCAAGTACTAATTGCCTTATTATCCGTGATCACTTCATTCTCTGTGACATATAGCGCTTTAATACGACTTTTTGCCACCTTATTTGCGCAAAGACTCAGAAAAATATCTAGAAGGCCACTCTCCTTGCTCCATCCACCTAACCCCGGACCACATCATTACCTTTTTACCCTTCTCCTCCTGCAATTCATCAATTCTCTTCCTGAAAGCTTGGTAACGTTCAATATTATCGTCACTAGGATTGATGCACATATCACTCTCGCATTCATTTCACTCCGCTATTGCCCGCTGGTCCTCCTCCCTTCGCCGTCTAGCTTTTTGTTTACAAGTAACCACACTGTGTGCTCTGATTTCGCTTGTCAGCATTTCCAACAACAGCCCCGTGTCGCTTACATTGGTATATCTACCCCTCTTATTTGTAGCCGTGTTTATCTTAGTCCTAACCCAACGAATACAAGTTTCATCCTCGAGAAGCGTATTATTAAACCTCCATAATTCCGGCCCCTTTTCATGCGGAATAAGCTGCATTTAAAAATTGACCGTGCTGTCATCACTCAAGATACCCGGTGCTATTTCAATGCATTTGATTACATGGTTATTCAGAAGGCGTTTACTTGTAAATACATAATGAATCCTGTTTTGTTGTAGTGACACTAATCTACGCCAAGCGTAACGTCTGTCGGCCGGAAATTTATTCCGCCACACGTCAAGGAATTTATATTTCTTCAGCAACTTGTTCAGCCGCCTGGCAACAAGAGATGGACGAAAATTATGTCTGTCGACGTCTAGCTCAGTCAACTGCAGGTTAAAGTCACGACACAAAATTGTATGGCTGCACTCATTTGGTGAAAGTTTATCTAACTTATCTTGCAGAGCCTGCACAAACTCTAGCTGCTGCTTGGCTTGACTCTACGTTGGTGAATACACAGCGAATAGCTTTAGTAAAATGCTGCCAAAGGCCGGGTCTAATAGCAGTAATCAACAGCTACTGTCCGTGGCGGACACTGTGATCTCAAGTGTGTTTGGCAATAACCACGGTAGCAGGACTGCAACTCCACACTCACTTGTGCTAGCCCCGTGTCCGAAAATTATTCTGGCTCCCCATTCTGCCTGCCAGTACTTTACATCCCGTGAACATGAGTGTGTCCCCTGTAGTACAATGATATGATGCGGATAGTGTTGATGGAAACACCTGAAAAGAGCTCTTCTCTTAGCCGTTTGTCGCATTCCCCTGGCATTAAATGAAATCAGGCGTATATCAGTCGTATGAACTTCTCTTTAAAAAAAAATAGTACAGCCTAACCGTGCTACATTGATATGCCGATCCACGCACGTAGTTACCATACCATACCAGTAATATCCACTCTGTCCTACCTCTCCGCGCGTCGGCCGCCCACATCTGGCGCCCGCCCAGCCACGAGGGGGGGGGGGGGGCTGAGTGGATTGTACCGTTGTGGGAGGAACCAGGGGTAAGAAGTTGTATTTTTCCCTGAGACAACCTGTCAAGCCCAGGGGCATCGCTACCACGGGCCTGGGGGCCGGTCCCTAAGGATCGATCCGGCCTCGCCCCGGCTCCCTGATCAGCGGAATTTTAACATTAGCTCATATGGGAGTGGGGAGGGCAAACACCTGGCTGGCACCCCAAACACCTGGCTAGCCCCCCCACTCAAAATGCTGTGGCGACGCCCCTGGTCAAGCCACACTTACCTTTTATGTGATGCACCTGTGGCCAAAATCTGAACAATACTCGAATTCCTCCGCTAGACGGTTACGTTGCGGATAAATGTGTTGCAGTTTTCTTCAACATAAAATAAAGGTTCTTCCAGTGAATGGATGGCAGTTAAGGTATGGGTAGACAAGAGTTTCATTGATTACCAAAAGACATAACAAAAACTACTGATACTTTACGCTTTAAATGTCTTAAGACGGTAAATTTTGACAGGTTCAAGCTAAATATCCAAATATTTCTTCGCTGCAATTTCAGTGCAGTTGAACATGAAGTTAATAATATTTGTTAAAATTGTTTCAGCTCGTGGTTTCCATTCCAAAGCGCCATGACTTCCAACAGAAAGGAACGCATAAATGTAAAACAATAGTTCATCTGAAAATTGTGCAATACTGAATGATCCAAAAATACTTCCAATTGAATCTTATTTCAAGGTTTTACTTATAAGAGTGCTGACTGCTGTTGTTGTTTCACATCTGAATATTCAAAATATGTTAATGAAATGTGCCATTTTCCACGGAGTCGTACAGTTAATCAAATATGTAAATGGGCAGAAGGTTGCCGACCAAAAACTCACAGGCCAATGGAAAGAAAGATGGACCTGGAAGCGCCATAAATTAATAATACCAATTCGAAGTGAAACCATTATTTATCACAGTCAATAGCGTCTCGTTATACAACAAACGAACAAAACTGATGAAATCTTCGCCAAAATTGAACAATTTCAACGTGCTATAAACAAAGTCATGCTCTACTGGCCACGAGCGAGCGCGAAATAAATGTATGGTGAATTTCAACCCGATCGGGCAAGTAGTCCCTGAGATACAAAAAAGGTGACCACGTGCGCACGTGCAGAGGCACTCCACCCCTGACTTGTGGAAAGGCAACGGTTGAGAGGTCCCTAGCCACACACCAAATTAGAACGCAATCAGTTCAGCTGTTCTTGAGATATAAAATAGGGGTGTGCACGTGCGCACGTGCAGAGGCACCCTACCCTTGACTTTTGGAAAATTGGTGGCTGAGGGGTCCCTAACCACACGCCAAATTTGCACACAATCGGCTCAGCCGTTGCAGAGTTGTTGCGAGAAAACACTTTCAACACCCCTCACGCGGAACGCACCACGCGCAGTGGTAGTCACCCACATGCGTCATCACTGGTCTCAAACAGGGTAGGTTGGATGGGGCTGCTCAGCAAAGAAGTCAGCTTGTCAATCGGACGTGTGGTTGCAGAGATATGAGCTTCTCAAAAGCGTCGCCACGGGCCGGGCCGGGCCGGGCCGCTCATATTCAGATTTTTCCCATATACCATGGAAAGACGAGCGAGCGCTTCGCGCTCTCTCGTAATAATGTACAATGTCGGCAATTGTACGCAAGTTTGTTCCGATAAATCGCCCTCGAATAGAGCCAGTTTGGCCCGGGGCCACTATTTTATAAATAACCGCCATCAACCTATTAGCCAGCGCTTTTGCTACTATTTTATATACTATATCCAATAGACAAATTGCTCTCTTATTTTTCAAGAATCTCTGATCTCCTTTTTTGGAATAAGCGTAATCACTCTCCTGCTTTGGGTAGTAAAAAACACGCCTTTATCTCTCGCCTCGTTAACATACTTTACCACAATATCCCCTAAATACGGCCCCCCCCCAAAAAAAAACTCTTTAGAGAAACCCGAAACCGACGGTGATTTGTTGTTCATCATTCTTCTAATGCTTGCTTGCACTCAATGTCAGTTATTGGCCCTTCACAACCTGCTTTATCGGTTTCGCTCAACCGTGGCGGGCTTAGAGATCTGAAAAAGGCTTGTCTCTGATCTAAGTTTTCTTTCATGCCTGCGTCCTTTGACTTATATATTCCTTCAAAATAGCTCCTACAGTAGGTAATAATTGCCTTATTATCCGTGATCACTTCATTCTCTGTGACATATAGCGCTTTAATACGACTTTTTGCCACCTTATTTGCGCAAAGACCCAGAAAATATATAGAAGGCATCTCTCCTTGCTCCATCCACCTAACCCCGGACCACATCATTGCTTTTTTACCCTTCTCCTCCTGCATTTCATCAATTCTCTTCCTTAAAGCTTAGTAACGCTCAATATTAGCGTCACTAGGATTGATGCACATATCACTCTCGCATTCATTTAACTCCGCTATTGCCCGCTGGTCCTCCTCCCTTCACCGTCTAGCTTTTTGTTTACAAGTAACCACACTGTGTGCTCTGATTTCGCTTGTCAGCATTTCCAACAACAGCCCCGTGTCGCTTACATTGGTATATCTACCTCTCTTATTTGTAGCCGTGTTTATCTTAGTCCTAACCCAACGAATACAAGTTTCATCCTCGAGAAGCGTATTATTAAACCTCCATAATCCCGGCCCCTTTTCATGCGGAATAAGCTGCATTGAAAAATTGACCGTGCTGTCATCACTCAAGATACCCGGTGCTATTTCAATGCATTTGATTACATGGTTATTCAGAAGGCGTTTACTTGTAAATACATAATGAATCCTGTTTTGTTGTAGTGACACTAATCTACGCCAAGCGTAACGTCTGTCGGCCGGAAATTTATTCCACCACACGTCAAGGAATGTATATTTCTTCAGCAACTTGTTCAGCCGCCTGGCAACAAGAGATGGACGAAAATTATGTCTGTCGACGTCTAGCTCAGTCAACTGCAGGTTAAAGTCACGACACAAAATTGTATGGCTGCACTCATTTGGCGAAAGTTTATCTAACTTATCTTGCAGAGCCTGCACAAACTCTAGCTGCTGCTTGGCTTGACTCTACGTTGGTGAATACACAGCGAATAGCTTTAGTAAAATGCTGCCCAAGGCCGGGTCTAATAGCAGTAATCGACCTCTACTGTCAGTGTCGGACACTGTGATCTCAAGTGTGTTTGGCAATAACCACGGTAGCAGGACTGCAACTCCACACTCACTTGTGCTAGCCCCGTGTCCGAAAATTATTCTGGCTCCCCATTCTGCCTGCCAGTACTTTACATCCCGTGAACATGAGTGTGTCCCCTGTAGTAGAATGATATAATGCGGATAGTGTTGATGGAAAAAACCTGAAAAGAGCTCTTCTCTTAGCCGTTTGTCGCATTCCCCTGGCATTAAATGAAATCAGGCGTATATCAGTCGTATGAACTTCTCTTTAAAAAAAAATAGTACAGCCTAACCGTGCTACATTGATATGCCGATCCACGCACGTAGTTACCATACCATACCAGTAATATCCACTCTGTCCTACCTCCCCGCGCGTCGGCCGCCCACATCTGGCGCCCGCCCAGCCACGAAGGGGGGGGGGGGGGGGGGGGGGGGGAGGGGAGGGGAGCTGAGTGGGTTATACAGTTGTGGGAGGAACCAGGGGTAAGAAGTTGTATTTTTCCCGGAGACAACCTGTCAAACACAGGGGCATCGCTACCACGGGCCTGGGGGCAGGTCCCCCAGGATCGATCCGGCCTCGCCCCGGCCCCCTGATCAGCGGGATTTTAACATTAGCTCATATGGGAGTGGGGAGGGCAAACACCTGGCTGGCACCCCAACCACCTGGCTAGCCCCCCCCCCCCACACTCAAAATGTTGTGGCGACGCCCCTGGTCAAGCCACACTTACCTTTTATGTGATGCACCTGTGGCCAAAATCTGAACAATACTCGAATTCCTCCGCTAGACGGTTACGTTGCGGATAAATGTGTTGCAGTTTTCTTCAGCAGAAAATAAAGGTTCTTCCAGTGAATGGATGGCAGTTAAGGTATGGGTAGACAACAGTTTCATTGATTACCAAAAGACATAACAAAAACTACTGATACTTTACGCTTTAAATGTCTTAAGACGGTAAATTTTGACAAGTTCAAGCTAAATATCCAAATATTTCTTCGCTGCAATTTCAGTGCAGTTGAACATGAAGTTAATAATATTTGTTAAAATTGTTTCAGCTCGTGGTTTCCATTCCAAAGCGCCCTGACTTCCAACAGAAAGGAACGCATAAATGTAAAACAATAGTTCATCTGAAGATTGTGCAATACTGAATGATCCAAAAATACTTCCAATTGAATCTTATTTCAAGGTTTTACTTATAAGAGTGCTGACTGCTGTTGTTGTTTCACATCTGAATATTCAAAATATGTTAATGAAATGTGTCATTTTCCACGGAGTCGTGCAGTTAATCAAATATGTAAATGGGCAGAAGGTTGTCGACCAAAAACTCACAGGCCAATGGAAAGAAAGATGGAGCTGGAAGCGCCATAAATTAATAATACCAATTCGAAGTGAAACCATTATTTATAACAGTCAATAGCGTCTCGTTATACAACAAACGAACAAAACTGATGAAATCTTCGCCAAAATTGAACAATTTCAACGTGCTATAAACAAAGTCATGCTCTACTGGCCACGAGCGAGCGCGAAATAAATGTATGGTGAATTTCAACCCGATCGGGCAAGTAGTCCCTGAGATACAAAAAAAGGTGACCACGTGCGCACGTGCAGAGGCACTCCACCCCTGACTTGTGGAAAGGCAACGGTTGAGAGGTCCCTAGCCACACACCAAATTAGAACGCAATCAGTTCAGCTGTTCTTGAGATATAAAATAGGGGTGTGCACGTGCGCACGTGCAGAGGCACCCTACCCTTGACTTTTGGAAAATTGGTGGCTGAGGGGTCCCTAACCACACGCCAAATTTGCACACAATCGGCTCAGCCGTTGCAGAGTTGTTGCGAGAAAACACTTTCAACACCCCTCACGCGGAACGCACCACGCGCAGTGGTAGTCACCCACATGCGTCATCACTGGTCTCAAATAGGGTAGGTTGGATGGGGCTGCTCAGCAAAGAAGTCAGCTTGTCAATCGGACGTGTGGTTGCAGAGATATGAGCTTCTCAAAAGCGTCGCCACGGGCCGGGCCGGGCCGGGCCGGGCCGCTCATATTCAGATTTTTCCCATATACCATGGAAAGACGAGCGAGCGCTTCGCGCTCTCTCGTAATAATGTACAATGTCGGCAATTGTACGCAAGTTTGTTCCGATAAATCGCCCTCGAATAGAGCCAGTTTGGCCCGGGGCCACTATTTTATAAATAACCGCCATCAACCTATTAGCCAGCGCTTTTGCTACTATTTTATATACTATATCCAATAGACAAATTGCTCTCTTATTTTTCAAGAATCTCTGATCTCCTTTTTTGGAATAAGCGTAATCACTCTCCTGCTTTGGGTAGTAAAAAACACGCCTTTATCTCTCGCCTCGTTAACATACTTAACCACAATATCCCCTAAATACGCCCCCCCCCCCAAAAAAAAAAACTCTTTAGAGAAACCCGAAACCGACGGTGATTTGTTGTTCATCATTCCTTCTAATGCTTTCTTGCACTCACTGTCAGTTATTGGCCCTTCACAACCTGCTTTATCGGTTTCGCTCAACCGTGGCGGGTTTAGAGATCTGAAAAAGGCTTGTCTCTGATCTAAGTTTTCTTTCATGCCTGCGTCCTTTGACTTATATATTCCTTCAAAATAGCTCCTACAGTAGGTAATAATTGCCTTATTATCCGTGATCACGGCATTCTCTGTGACATATAGCGCTTTAATACGACTTTTTGCCACCTTATTTGCGCAAAGACCCAGAAAATATATAGAAGGCATCTCTCCTTGCTCCATCCACCTAACCCCGGACCACATCATTGCTTTTTTACCCTTCTCCTCCTGCATTTCATCAATTCTCTTCCTTAAAGCTTAGTAACGCTCAATATTATCGTCACTAGGATTGATGCACATATCACTCTCGCATTCATTTCACTCCGCTATTGCCCGCTGGTCCTCCTCCCTTCACCGTCTAGCTTTTTGTTTACAAGTAACCACACTGTGTGCTCTGATTTCGCTTGTCAGCATTTCCAACAACAGCCCCGTGTCGCTTACATTGGTATATCTACCTCTCTTATTTGTAGCCGTGTTTATCTTAGTCCTAACCCAGCGAATACAAGTTTCATCCTCGAGAAGCGTATTATTAAACCTCCATAATCCCGGCCCCTTTTCATGCGGAATAAGCTGCATTTAAAAATTGACCGTGCTGTCATCACTCAAGATACCCGGTGCTATTTCAATGCATTTGATTACATGGTTATTCAGAAGGCGTTTACTTGTAAATACATAATGAATCCTGTTTTGTTGTAGTGACACTAATCTACGCCAAGCGTAACGTCTGTCGGCCGCAAATTTATTCCACCACACGTCAAGGAATGTATATTTCTTCAGCAACTTGTTCAGCCGCCTGGCAACAAGAGATGGACGAAAATTATGTCTGTCGACGTCTAGCTCAGTCAACTGCAGGTTAAAGTCACCACACAAAATTGTATGGCTGCACTCATTTGGTGAAAGTTTATCTAACTTATCTTGCAGAGCCTGCACAAACTCTAGCTGCTGCATGGCGTGACTCTGCGTTGGCGCATACGCTGCGAATAGCTTTAGTAAAATGCTGTCCAAGGCCAGGTCTAATAGCAGTAATCGACCTCTACTGTCAGTGTCGGACACTGTGATCTCAAGTGTGTTTAAGCAATAACCACGGTAGCAGGACTGCAACTCCACACTCACTTGAGCTAGCCCCGTGTCCGAAAATTATTCTGGCTCCCCATTCTGCCTGCCAGTACTTTACATCCCGTGAACATGAGTGTGTCCCCTGTAGTACAATGATATGATGCGGATAGTGTTGATGGAAACACCTGAAAAGAGCTCTTCTCTTAGCCGTTTGTCGCATTCCCCTGGCATTAAATGAAATCAGGCGTATATCAGTCGTATGAACTTCTCTTTAAAAAAAAAATAGTACAGCCTAACCGTGCTACATTGATATGCCGATCCACGCACGTAGTTACCATACCATACCAATAATATCCACTCTGTCCTACCTCCCCGCGTGTCGGCCGCCCACATCTGGCGCCCGCCCAGCCACGGGGGGGGGGGGGGGGGGAGGGAAGTGAGGGGAGGGGAGCTGAGTGGGTTATACCGTTGTGGGAGGAACCAGGGGTAAGAAGTTGTATTTTTCCCTGAGACAACCTGTCAAGCCCAGGGGCATCGCTACCACGGGCCTGGGGGCCGGTCCCCCAGGATCGATCCGGCCTCGCCCCGGCCCCCTGATCAGCGGGATTTTAACATTAGCTCATATGGGAGTTGGGAGGGCAAACACCTGGCTGGCACCCCAACCACCTGGCTAGCCCCCCCCCCCCACTCAAAATGTTGTGGCGACGCCCCTGGTCAAGCCACACTTACCTTTTATGTGATGCACCTGTGGCCAAAATCTGAACAATACTCGAATTCCTCCGCTAGACGGTTACGTTGCGGATAAATGTGTTGCAGTTTTCTTCAACAGAAAATAAAGGTTCTTCCAGTGAATGGATGGCAGTTAAGGTATGGGTAGACAACAGTTTCATTGATTACCAAAAGACATAACAAAAACTACTGATACTTTACGCTTTAAATGTCTTAAGACGGTAAATTTTGACCAGTTCAAGCTAAATATCCAAATATTTCTTCGCTGCAATTTCAGTGCAGTTGAACATGAAGTTAATAATATTTGTTAAAATTGTTTCAGCTCGTGGTTTCCATTCCAAAGCGCCCTGACTTCCAACAGAAAGGAACGCATAAATGTAAAACAATAGTTCATCTGAAGATTGTGCAATACTGAATGATCCAAAAATACTTCCAATTGAATCTTATTTCAAGGTTTTACTTATAAGAGTGTTGACTGCTGTTGTTGTTTCACATCTGAATATTCAAAATATGTTAATGAAATGTGCCATTTTCCACGGAGTCGTGCAGTTAATCAAATATGTAAATGGGCAGAAGGTTGTCGACCAAAAACTCACAGGCCAATGGAAAGAAAGATGGAGCTGGAAACGCCATAAATTAATAATACCAATTCGAAGTGAAACCATTATTTATAACAGTCAATAGCGTCTCGTTATACAACAAACGAACAAAACTGATTAAATCTTCGCCAAAATTGAACAATTTCAACGTGCTATAAACAAAGTCATGCTCTACTGGCCACGAGCGAGCGCGAAATAAATGTATGGTGAATTTCAACCCGATCGGGCAAGTAGTCCCTGAGATACAAAAAAGGTGACCACGTGCGCACGTGCAGAGGCACTCCACCCCTGACTTGTGGAAAGGCAACGGTTGAGAGGTCCCTAGCCACACACCAAATTAGAACGCAATCAGTTCAGCTGTTCTTGAGATATAAAATAGGGGTGTGCACGTGCGCACGTGCAGAGGCACCCTACCCTTGACTTTTGGAAAATTGGTGGCTGAGGGGTCCCTAACCACACGCCAAATTTGCACACAATCGGCTCAGCCGTTGCAGAGTTGTTGTGAGAAAACACTTTCAACACCCCTCACGCGGAACGCACCACGCGCAGTGGTAGTCACCCACATGCGTCATCACTGGTCTCAAACAGGGTAGGTTGGATGGGGCTGCTCAGCGAAGAAGTCAGCCTGTCAATCGGACGTGTGGTTGCAGATATATGAGCTTCTCAAAAGCGTCGCCACGGGCCGGGCCGGGCCGGGCCGGGCCGCTCATATTCAGATTTTTCCCATATACCATGGAAAGACGAGCGAGCGCTTCGCGCTCTCTCGTAATAATGTACAATGTCGGCAATTGTACGCAAGTTTGTTCCGATAAATCGCCCTCGAATAGAGCCAGTTTGGCCCGGGGCCACTATTTTATAAATAACCGCCATCAACCTATTAGCCAGCGCTTTTGCTACTATTTTATATACTATATCCAATAGACAAATTGCTCTCTTATTTTTCAAGAATCTCTGATCTCCTTTTTTGGATTAAGCGTAATCACTCTCCTGCTTTGGGTAGTAAAAAACACGCCTTTATCTCTCGCCTCGTTAACATACTTAACCACAATATCCCCTAAATACGGCCCCCCCCCCAAAAAAAAAACTCTTTAGAGAAACCCGAAACCGACGGTGATTTGCTGTTCATCATTCCTTCTAATGCTTGCTTGCACTCACTGTCAGTTATTGGCCCTTCACAACCTGCTTTATCGGTTTCGCTCAACCGTGGCGGGTTTAGAGATCTGAAAAAGGCTTGTCTCTGATCTAAGTTTTCTTTCATGCCTGCGTCCTTTGACTTATATATTCCTTCAAAATAGCTCCTACAGTAGGTAATAATTGCCTTATTATCCGTGATCACTGCATTCTCTGTGACATATAGCGCTTTAATACGACTTTTTGCCACCTTATTTGCGCAAAGACCCAGAAAATATCTAGAAGGCATCTCTCCTTGCTCCATCCACCTAACCCCGGACCACATCATTGCCTTTTTACCCTTCTCCTCCTGCATTTCATCAATTCTCTTCCTTAAAGCTTAGTAACGCTCAATATTATCGTCACTAGGATTGATGCACATATCACTCTCGCATTCATTTAACTCCGCTATTGCCCGCTGGTCCTCCTCCCTTCGCTGTCTAGCTTTTTGTTTACAAGTAACCACACTGTGTGCTCTGATTTCGCTTGTCAGCATTTCCAACAACAGCCCCGTGTCGCTTACATTGGTATATCTACCTCTCTTATTTGTAGCCGTGTTTATCTTAGTCCTAACCCAACGAATACAAGTTCATCCTCCAGAAGCGTATTATTAAACCTCCATAATCCCGGCCCCTTTTCATGCGGAATAAGCTGCATTTAAAAATTGACCGTGCTGTCATCACTACCCGGTGCTATTTCAATGCATTTGATTACATGGTTATTCAGAAGGCGTTTACTTGTAAATACATAATTAATCCTGTTTTGTTGTAGTGACACTAATCTACGCCAAGCGTAACTTCTGTCGGCCGCAAATTTATTCCACCACACGTCAAGGAATGTAAATTTCTTCAGCAACTTGTTCAGCCGCCTGGCAACAAGAGATGAACGAAAATTATGTCTGTCGACGTCTAGCTCAGTCAACTGCAGGTTAAAGTCACCACACAAAATTGTATGGCTGCACTCATTTGGTGAAAGTTTATCTAGCTTATCTTGCAGAGCCTGCACAAACTCTAGCTGCTGCTTGACGTGACTCTACGTTGGCGCATACGCTGCGAATAGCTTTAGTAAAATGCTGTCCAAGGCCAGATCTAATAGCAGTAATCAACAGCTACTGTCCGTGGCGGACACTGTGATCTCAAGTGTGTTTGGCAATAACCACGGTAGCAGGACTGCAACTCCACACTCATGTGTGCTAGCCCCGTGTCCGAAAATTATTCTGGCTCCCCATTCTGCCTGCCAGTACTTTACATCCCGTGAACATGAGTGTGTCCCCTGTAGTACAATGATATGATGCGGATAGTGTTGATGGAAACACCTGAAAAGAGCTCTTCTCTTAGCCGTTTGTCGCATTCCCCTGGCATTAAATGAAATCAGGCGTATATCAGTCGTATGAACTTCTCTTTAAAAAAAAAAAATAGTACAGCCTAACCGTGCTACATTGATATGCCGATCCACGCACGTAGTTACCATACCATACCAATAATATCCACTCTGTCCTACCTCCCCGCGTGTCGGCCGCCCACATCTGGCGCCCGCCCAGCCACGAGGGGGGGGGGGGGGGGGGGGGGGGGGGGGGGGAGGGAGGGGAGGGGAGCTGAGTGGGTTATACCGTTGTGGGAGGAACCAGGGGTAAGAAGTTGTATTTTTCCCTGAGACAACCTGTCAAGCCCAGGGGCATCGCTACCACGGGCCTGGGGGCCGGTCCCCCAGGATCGATCCGGCCTCGCCCCGGCCCCCTGATCAGCGGGATTTTAACATTAGCTCATATGGGAGTTGGGAGGGCAAACACCTGGCTGGCACCCCAACCACCTGGCTAGCCCCCCCCCCCCCCCCCACTCAAAATGTTGTGGCGACGCCCCTGGTCAAGCCACACTTACCTTTTATGTGATGCACCTGTGGCCAAAATCTGAACAATACTCGAATTCCTCCGCTAGACGGTTACGTTGCGGATAAATGTGTTGCAGTTTTCTTCAACAGAAAATAAAGGTTCTTCCAGTGAATGGATGGCAGTTAAGGTATGGGTAGACAACAGTTTCATTGATTACCAAAAGACATAACAAAAACTACTGATACTTTACGCTTTAAATGTCTTAAGACGGTAAATTTTGACCAGTTCAAGCTAAATATCCAAATATTTCTTCGCTGCAATTTCAGTGCAGTTGAACATGAAGTTAATAATATTTGTTAAAATTGTTTCAGCTCGTGGTTTCCATTCCAAAGCGCCCTGACTTCCAACAGAAAGGAACGCATAAATGTAAAACAATAGTTCATCTGAAGATTGTGCAATACTGAATGATCCAAAAATACTTCCAATTGAATCTTATTTCAAGGTTTTACTTATAAGAGTGCTGACTGCTGTTGTTGTTTCACATCTGAATATTCAAAATATGTTAATGAAATGTGCCATTTTCCACGGAGTCGTGCAGTTAATCAAATATGTAAATGGGCAGAAGGTTGTCGACCAAAAACTCACAGGCCAATGGAAAGAAAGATGGAGCTGGAAACGCCATAAATTAATAATACCAATTCGAAGTGAAACCATTATTTATAACAGTCAATAGCGTCTCGTTATACAACAAACGAACAAAACTGATTAAATCTTCGCCAAAATTGAACAATTTCAACGTGCTATAAACAAAGTCATGCTCTACTGGCCACGAGCGAGCGCGAAATAAATGTATGGTGAATTTCAACCCGATCGGGCAAGTAGTCCCTGAGATACAAAAAAGGTGACCACGTGCGCACGTGCAGAGGCACTCCACCCCTGACTTGTGGAAAGGCAACGGTTGAGAGGTCCCTAGCCACACACCAAATTAGAACGCAATCAGTTCAGCTGTTCTTGAGATATAAAATAGGGGTGTGCACGTGCGCACGTGCAGAGGCACCCTACCCTTGACTTTTGGAAAATTGGTGGCTGAGGGGTCCCTAACCACACGCCAAATTTGCACACAATCGGCTCAGCCGTTGCAGAGTTGTTGTGAGAAAACACTTTCAACACCCCTCACGCGGAACGCACCACGCGCAGTGGTAGTCACCCACATGCGTCATCACTGGTCTCAAACAGGGTAGGTTGGATGGGGCTGCTCAGCGAAGAAGTCAGCCTGTCAATCGGACGTGTGGTTGCAGATATATGAGCTTCTCAAAAGCGTCGCCACGGGCCGGGCCGGGCCGGGCCGGGCCGCTCATATTCAGATTTTTCCCATATACCATGGAAAGACGAGCGAGCGCTTCGCGCTCTCTCGTAATAATGTACAATGTCGGCAATTGTACGCAAGTTTGTTCCGATAAATCGCCCTCGAATAGAGCCAGTTTGGCCCGGGCCACTATTTTATAAATAACCGCCAACAACCTATTAGCCAGCGCTTTTGCTACTATTTTATATACTATATCCAATAGACAAATTGCTCTCTTATTTTTCAAGAATCTCTGATCTCCTTTTTTGGATTAAGCGTAATCACTCCCCTTCTTTGGGTAGTAAAAAAACACGCCTTTATATCTCGCCTCGTTAACATACTTAACCACAATATCCCCTAAATACGGCCCCCCCCCCAAAAAAAAAAACTCTTTAGAGAAACCCGAAACCGACGGTGATTTGCTGTTCATCATTCCTTCTAATGCTTGCTTGCACTCACTGTCAGTTATTGGCCCTTCACAACCTGCTTTATCGGTTTCGCTCAACCGTGGCGGGTTTAGAGATCTGAAAAAGGCTTGTCTCTGATCTAAGTTTTCTTTCATGCCTGCGTCCTTTGACTTATATATTCCTTCAAAATAGCTCCTACAGTAGGTAATAATTGCCTTATTATCCGTGATCACTGCATTCTCTGTGACATATAGCGCTTTAATACGACTTTTTGCCACCTTATTTGCGCAAAGACCCAGAAAATATCTAGAAGGCATCTCTCCTTGCTCCATCCACCTAACCCCGGACCACATCATTGCCTTTTTACCCTTCTCCTCCTGCATTTCATCAATTATCTTCCTTAAAGCTTAGTAACGCTCAATATTATCGTCACTAGGATTGATGCACATATCACTCTCGCATTCATTTAACTCCGCTATTGCCCGCTGGTCCTCCTCCCTTCGCTGTCTAGCTTTTTGTTTACAAGTAACCACACTGTGTGCTCTGATTTCGCTTGTCAGCATTTCCAACAACAGCCCCGTGTCGCTTACATTGGTATATCTACCTCTCTTATTTGTAGCCGTGTTTATCTTAGTCCTAACCCAACGAATACAAGTTCATCCTCCAGAAGCGTATTATTAAACCTCCATAATCCCGGCCCCTTTTCATGCGGAATAAGCTGCATTTAAAAATTGACCGTGCTGTCATCACTACCCGGTGCTATTTCAATGCATTTGATTACATGGTTATTCAGAAGGCGTTTACTTGTAAATACATAATTAATCCTGTTTTGTTGTAGTGACACTAATCTACGCCAAGCGTAACGTTTGTCGGCCGCAAATTTATTCCACCACACGTCAAGGAATGTAAATTTCTTCAGCAACTTGTTCAGCCGCCTGGCAACAAGAGATGAACGAAAATTATGTCTGTCGACGTCTAGCTCAGTCAACTGCAGGTTAAAGTCACCACACAAAATTGTATGGCTGCACTCATTTGGTGAAAGTTTATCTAACTTATCTTGCAGAGCCTGCACAAACTCTAGCTGCTGCTTGGCTTGACTCTACGTTGGTGAATACACAGCGAATAGCTTTAGTAAAATGCTGCCAAAGGCCGGGTCTAATAGCAGTAATCAACAGCTACTGTCCGTGGCGGACACTGTGATCTCAAGTGTGTTTAAGCAATAACCACGGTAGCAGGACTGCAACTCCACACTCACTTGTGCTAGCCCCGTGTCCGAAAATTATTCTGGCTCCCCATTCTGCCTGCCAGTACTTTACATCCCGTGAACATGAGTGTGTCCCCTGTAGTACAATGATATAATGCGGATAGTGTTGATGGAAAAAACCTGAAAAGAGCTCTTCTCTTAGCCGTTTGTCGCATTCCCCTGGCATGAAATGAAATCAGGCGTATATCAGTCGTATGAACTTCTCTTTAAAAAAAAACAATAGTACAGCCTAACCGTGCTACATTGATATGCCGATCCACACACGTAGTTACCATACCATACCAGTAATATCCACTCTGTCCTACCTCCCCGCGCGTCGGCCGCCCACATCTGGCGCCCGCCCAGCCACGAGGGGGGGGGGGGGCTGAGTGGGTTGTACCGTTGTGGGAGGAACCAGGGGTAAGAAGTTGTATTTTTCACGGAGACAACCTGTCAAGCCCAGGGGCATCGCTACCACGGGCCTGGGGGCCGGTGCCCCAGGATCGATCCGGCCTCGCCCCGGCCCCCTGATCAGCGGGATTTTAACATTAGCTCATATGGCAGTGGGGAGGGCAAACACCTGGCTGGCACCCCAAACACCTGGCTAGCCCCCCACTCAAAACTTTGTGGCGACGCCCCTGGTCAAGCCACACATACCTTTTATGTGATGCACCTGTGGCTAAAATCTGAACAATACTTGAATTCCTCCGCTAGACGGTTACGTTGCGGATAAATGTGTTGCAGTTTTCTTCAACATAAAATAAACGTTCTTCCAGTGAATGGATGGCAGTTAAGGTATGGGTAGACAACAGTTTCATTGATTACCAAAAGACATAACAAAAAGTACTGATACTTTACTCTTTAAATGTCTTCAGACGGTAAATTTTGACAAGTTAAAGCTAAATATCAAAATATTTCTTCGCTGCAATTTCAGTGCAGTTGAACATGAAGTTAATAATATTTGTTAAAATTGTTTCAGCTCGTGGTTTCCATTCCAAAGCGCCCTGACTTCCAAAAGAAAGGAACGCATAAATGTAAAACTATAGTTCATCTGAAGATTGTGCAACACTGAATAATACAAAAATACTTCCAATGGAATCTCATTTCAAGGTTTTACCTATAAGAGTGCTGACTGCTGTTGTTGTTTCACATCTGAATATTCCAAATATTTCAATCAAATGTGCCATTTTTCACGGAGTCGTGCCGTTTATCAAATATGTAAATAGGCAGAAGGTTGCCGACCAAAAACCCACAGGCCAATGGAAAGAAAGATGGAGCTGTAAGCGCAATAAATTCATAATACCAGTAAGGCGCCGTAGTTGGCGATGAACAAGCGAGCGCGAAGGAAATGTATGGGGAATTTCAACTCGATCGGTCAAGTAGTTTCTGGGATATAAAAAAGGTGCGCACGTGCGCACGTGCATAGGCACCCACCTTTGACTTGTGGGAAAGTGGGGGCTGAGAGGTCCCTAACCACACACCAATTTTGAACACAATCGGCTCAGCCGTTCCAGAGATATAGAATAGGGGTGTGCACGTGCGCACGTGCAAAGCCATCCCATCCCTGACTTGTGGAAAGGCGGTGGCTGAGAGCAGAGTTCGTCACAGGCTGGGCCGGCCCTATGGACCCTGGGGCGGGCCTGGGCTGGGCCACAACTTGAAGGAAATCATCGGGCTCTGGACGGGCCTGGGCTGAGAATGCTGAAGCTCAGGTCAGAGCTGAAAAAAATCAACCAGTAGTTCACGTCCACAGCAACACACTGTTGCTGTGGCTGTGGCTTTTGTTTGTTTTTGGTTAGAATAGTTGGTTCATTATTTCACATTTATAGTATACAAGTAAATATGCTAGGATAGTGCTTGCAAATTTTGTGAAAATATTTATATGCTTAATCTGAACGGGCCGGACTGGGCCTGGGCCTCAATATTATACATTTGACCGGGCCTGGTCAGAGCCTGGGCTTGGTGTTCATGGGCCTGGGCCGGGCTGGGCTGGGAGTTGGTGGGCCCGTGACGAACACTGGCTGAGAGGTCCCTAACTACACATCAAATTTGAACACAAACGGCTCAGCCGTTCCTGAGATACAGAATAGGGGTGTGCACGTGCGCACGTGCAGAGGCATCCACCCCTGATTTGTGGGAAACTGGCGGAAGAGAGGTCCCTAGCCACACACCAAATTTGCACACAATCGGCCCAGCCGTTGCAGAGTTTTTTGCGATAAAACACTTTTCAACACACCTCACGCAGCACGCGCCACGCGCAGTGGTAGTCACCTATGTGAGTCGACACTGGTCTCAAACCGGGTACTCGGAAAAGAAGTTCGCATGTCAATCGGACTTGCGGTTGCAGAGATATAAGCTTCTCAAAAGCGTCGCCACGGGTCGGGTCGGGCCGGGTCGGGCCGGGTCGGGCCGGGCCGGGCCGAGCCGCTCATATTCACACTTTTCCCATATACCACGGAACGACGAGCGAGCGCTTTGCGCTCGCTCGCAATAATACCTTTCTAACCAACCAACATTTATGTATACATTTCTGTATAAAGCAAATACAGTCCCTTGACGTCACAATCCTGTCCACTGAATATATTATACATAATCATAATAATTAGCATAATCTTAATCATAGTCATCAATCTTATGATAATTTTTATCACGGAATCCTGTTGGATCCAAGATCTGTGACTTAATTTCAGATAAATCCACTGGGATCCCAGAACCAACGTTGCATTGTGTGGTTGGGAACCCCGATCCGTTGTCTGATTTTGTAGCGGTCTTCTTGGATCCGCGATCCATGTCTCGGATCCATGCACACATCTGCTCAATGGCTATCATACCATGGCTATCATACCATGGTTATCATACCATGGATATCATACCATGGTTATCATACCATGGCTATCATACCATGGATATCATACCATGGTTACCATACCATGGTTATCATACCATGGTTATCATACCATGATTATCATACCATGGCTATCATACCATGGTTATCATACCATGGCTATCATACCATGGCTATCATACCATGGATATTATACCATGGCTATCATATCATGGCTATCATACCATGGCTATCATACCATGGCTATCATACCATGGCTATCATACCATGGTTATCATACCATGGCTATCATACCATGGTTATCATACCATGGCTGTCATACCATGGATGTCATACCATGGATGTCATACCATGGATATCATACCATGGCTATCATACCATGGCTATCATACCATGGATGTCATACCATGGATGTCATACCATGGATGTCATACCATGGATATCATAACATGACTATCATACCATGGCTATCATAGCATGGCTATCATACCATGGCTATCATAACATGGCTATCATACCATGGCTATCATACCATGGCTATCATACCATGGTTATCATACCATGGATATCATACCATGGTTATCATACCATGGCTATCATACCATGGCTATCATAGCATGGCTATCATAGCATGGCTATCATTCCATGGCTATCATAACATGGCTATCATACCATGGCTATTATACCATGGATATCATAACATGGCTATCATACCATGGTTATCATACCATGGTTATCATACCATGGTTATCATACCATGGATGTCATACCATGGATATCATAACATGGCTATCATACCATGGTTATCGTACCATGGATGTCATACCATGGATGTCATACCATGGATGTCATACCATGGATATCATACCATGGCTATCATACCATGGCTATTAGGCCCAATGCCCGATCAAATTTCATGAAATATTTGGCAGACCCGCTCCCCTTGTATTTTCCCATTGTCTGGTGGCCCAATAGGAAGAATGTTAAATGTCCGCCCCCCTAGCTTGATTTTTTCGTTTGCCCCAAATGCACTGAAGTTTTCCCCATACGGTATCATGGAAACTGCAACTCTGGTGTTAGTCACAATAGGATGACATTTGTAAAGCGCCGTTTCTTGTTACAACACCGTCGCTTATATTCACATTTAACTGAACTGTAAAACCAGTGGGACACGTTTAACTAATCCCTAGGATGCAAATTGACCACCTTTTCCCCCAACAACCCCACCCTAAATGCAACGTTTGATCAATGGTTATCGTGTACAAATTATACTACTAAACCTTCTACTACTAAAGCAAGAAGTCAACAGAGTTCGGCAAATTGGCAAAGTTATATTGGCATATTTACAACCCGGCAAATATCGCCATGGTATTTGCGATATTCGTGTTCACGCTGTCGTGACGTCTCCGTTCGGGACATTCGGGCGCTGGATATTCGGCAGCAGCTGCTGGGTCGCTGCAGTTCCCGTGCATCCGTAATGCGTATCGAGATGGTTAAAGGCAAATATTCACCTTTTTCAACAAAGATGGAGTTATTACTTGAAATCGACAGACGAAACCAAAATATATTGTAAATTCATCACATTTTGCATATAATCATTCCTACCGAAAGATATTCCAAGTTTAAGTTGATAAGCGATCTACGTTTATAATGGTCGGTACTCTCAAGTACTTAGTAACGAATTTCGAATTCTGGGCTTTTCTCGTAATGTTTTTTACAAAATTGTATGTAAAATATGTCTTACACTATGTATATTATGATTGTGTGCCCTTGTATCCTTAGCAATCAATAAACATTGAATAAAAAGGTAACCAAATTAGCAGTTAACTTATGCAACTAACAGCGGCTTAGTTAGTAGTTGCGACCCTGGATTTTTGCAAATTGGTTTATTTATTTTCAACATTAGGAATTTTCTGTAGTTTTGTCTCTGGCTGTATATATCACCAGTAAGGCGCCGTAGTTGGCGATGACCGAAGCGAGCGCGAAGAAATGTATGGGCAATTTCAACTTGATCGGGCAAGTAGTTTCTGAGATACAAAAAAGGCTGCGCACGTGCGCACGTGCAGAGGCACCCACCTTTGACTCGTGGGAAAGTGGGGGCTGAGAGGTCCCGAACCACACACCAAATTTGAACACAATCGGCTTAGCCGTTCCTGAGATACAGAATAGGGGTGTGCACGTGCGCACGTGCAGAGGCACCCCAACCCCTGACTTGTGGGAAACTGGCGGATGAGAGGTCCCTAACAACACCAAATTTGAACACAATCGGCTCAGCCGTTCCTGATATATAGAATAGAGGTGTGCACGTGCGCACGTGCAGAGGCACCCACCACTGACTTGTGGAAAATTGGCGGCTGAGGGGTCCCTAACCCCACACCAAATTTGCACACAATCGGCTTAGCCGTTGCAGAGTTTTTGCGAGAAAACACTTTTCAACACCCCTCACGCGGCACGCGCCACGCGCAGTGGTAGGCACCCACATGAGTCGGCACCGGTCTCAAACAGGGTAGGTTGGATGAGGCTGCTCAGCAAAGAAGTCAGCTTGTCAATCGGACGTGTGGTTGCAGAGATATGAGCTTCTCAAAAGCGTCGCCACGGGTCGGGTCGGGTCGGGCCGGGCCGCTCATAATCAGATTGTTTCCCATATACCACGGAAGGACGAGCGAGCGCTAGCTTATCATGAAAGAAAAATTGTTCAAAAAATAAACAAACAATGAAAAACTGGCAATTAAATCGGAAGTTCACTTATACACCCAACGGCGACCTATTTAGTGTCGGCGATTTGTTTCATTGACCAATCAGGGAAGTTGTCGCGCCTCTTGGCGCACTTTATATAATACCTCCCGGGGCCGGGAAAAGGTTTGTTTAAGTCCGAGGTCAGCTTGACAAATTTTTGCACGAGCCCGTAGGGCGAGTGCCAAAATTTCAGGATGACCGAGCACTTAACCCTCGCCCGGGTATAGGGGGTGAATGCCACTCCCCTCGGTTTTTCTGAAATAATTCACGTAGTTTCCGACTGATTTTTATGCAACTTTCAGTACCCTACTTTTGGAGAGAAAAAAAAATCCCACATATTGGGAAAATTTTGAATTTCTAACCTACATGACCCGTGATCTATGACCTGTTTCTCAAGGTCATGTCAGGCGCAACTGGCGTCCCGCAGTATCGATGCTTGTAACTTCTGCAGTTTTCGAGTGTTTGTTGTTCAGGAGCATATGCACAGGTGTTTCCAGGTGACAGTTGTGGCTTCCACTGAGATTGTGACCTCGATTGACCTATTCAGAGGTCAACTGAGGTCATTGACCTCCGATGACCTCCGATGACTTGTTTGGGCTTCTGGCGGTTTCTAGGACATTTTGTGACGCTGATTTCAAATTTGGGTTCCATTTTACATAAGTATATGTTCCACTGGGGTGGGGTCATGCGCTTGCACAGGTCAACCGAGGTCACTGACCTCAGATGACCTGAAATGACCTTTTTCGAATTTGGCAGTTTTTAGGACATTTTGTGACGCTGATTACGAATTCGGCACCCATTAAGCATTATGATATGCTCATTCACGATTCTAGCTCGATAAAATTCAATGTATACGCATTTTCAATTTGGATGACATTTGGGTCATTGACATGACCTCAGAGGTCATATAATGACCAAAAACCTTAAAATCGGGTATCAGCGGCTTCCTCTTGGCACAACAAACACGCTCGTCTTTTAATCGAAGCTCTAGCTCAATTAGGGGCGAAACGCTACGGGGGTCGTACCCTCCCCTACCCGAACACGTAGTGATTTTGCCCCACCCGGGCGAGGGTTAAACAAACTGCCGGCCCAAGGGAGGTATTTATTTTACCGTATGCCGTGTATGTACTGTATTCTTTTACATATTGGATCTATTGAACTTCAAGTATGTAATCAGCCTATAATCACCTGTAGTGATCTGTAGTGACCTGGCTAGGGGCACACGTATGTGAGCCGCGCTGGAGCCCCGCGTGCGCTACGGATTGTACCGCGCCGCCGCCGCCCGCCGCCCGCCGCCGCCGGGGCACGGGTATATGAACGTGACCGGCCGCAGTGACATCGGCCGCTGTACAAGGTCGCAGGGGCAGTCTGGCTGGTGATAGAATACACGCAGGATCGTTACAAGGTACGCACTGTGACATTCGTATCTAAAGGTTATTCTCTCTGCATTTGGGTTTCCCAATGTCCAATAATCAAGACCTCCGAGAAAAGAGAAACTCTATAAGAGAGAAGAAGAAAGCTAACAGAATCCAGTCGCGATTCAGATACTCTACTGTGAGGAAAATGATGGAGCAATGGATCAAACTACTTCAAGAACACTGCAAAGAACAGAACAGTGTCAATCTTCTGGAGTAGTGCAAAACGAAACTCACCTTACTCGTGTGCCCTTCTCTCGATTGAAGCAAGGAAGGGTAATAGCGGGCACTATGAAGTGATCCCCTTGCATTGCATGCTTTCAGTCGCCAACCACTTCCAAAAGAATCACAAACTGTGCCCATAATCAAATAAATAGACAAGTATGAATACGCAGTGCTATGAATTGTCTGCACACAATTTCGTTTTGCCGTATGTTATTGGAGTCAGATATCCGAATAATATGCGCATCAATATGTATATGTGTTGTATTTAATACAATAAATAGTTACGTATGTGACAGTGCAACAATGTTTTAAGGCGATTCACAGGGATTATTCGACAAATCCAGTAATCATAAATATAGCAAATATGTATGTGTGATTTTGGCACTTCCGTTCTGAATATTCTGTTAAATAATTGTCTGGGAAACTAAAAATGCCCCGGGCCAAAGGGTGCGGTTAAAAAAACAGTTTTTTTTCTCTAATTGCGTGGCTATTCCTGCGCAGGTGATAGGATACTTCGGAGGGCGAGGCCGCTAAATTATTATGGCACCTATTTAAGATGAATTTACCAGGCCTTGCGTGAAAACGGTTAATAATGGCGATCCGTTGTTGAAATGCTTAACCCGCGTACTGCAGGGGCTTTGCGCCGAACACGAACTGCAGGGGGGGGGGGGGTTGATTTCCGCTCCCGCCCCCTGAGATCTCGAAAACTACGCTACGTAGCGAGAAGCGGAAAAAAAGCATTTGATAGCTTGATACATGTTCTATCGAAAGTATTTCAGTGTTCTTTTAGGTCAGGTCAAAATTGAGGTCACCAGAGGTCATCAAAGGTCAAATTTTTCAGTTTTTCCTGTTTTAGGACATCGCTCCAGAATTTCCCATATATCTCAGAAACGATGCTAGTTAGAAACAAACGGAAAAAAGCAAACGCCAGCCAGTGCAATTTGCAATCGCTAAAGTGTCCTCAGATTTGATTACAGGTCAATATTTGAGGCTCCAGAGCAGGCACGTAGCCAAGGGGAGGGCGGCGGGGGCGGCCGCCCCGCCCCCCCCCCCCCCCCCCCCTGGAGGCCAGGAGGGCCCTTTTTGGCGCGCGAGGGCCCTTTTCGGCGCGCGCAGCGCGCCGAAAAGGGCCGACGAGACCGCGCGAAGCACGGTATCATAGGCTCTTTAATACACGAAGCGTGGTCTTTAGAGAGTTTAGAGGACTTCAGAGGCCCTTTAGGGCCACTAGGGCCCTCTATGAAAGACCAGAGGCCCCTTGGACGTTCAAAAGAGCCCTGTTCATGTCAGAGGAGCCCCTGGCCAGACCGAAAGGGCCCCTGAGAGGGTCAGAGGGCCCCCTGAGCACGTCGAATGGGCCCCCTAAACACGTTGAATGGGCCCCTAGCCAGCACAGAAGGGCCCCTGCGCAGGTTGAGAAGCCCCTGAGCATGTCGACAGGGCGACAAAGCGGCCAGCGCAGTCCTTTTCCAGGTCATAAGGGCCCCTGAGCAGGTTGGAGGGCCCCTGGAAAGACCAGAGGGCCCCTGGGAAGTTAAGAGGGCCCCTGTACAGGTCAGAGGGGCCCTGGCCAGACCGAAAGGGCCCCTAGGTGGTTCAGAAGGGCACCTGAATATCCGAATGAGCCTCTAGCCAGCACGGAGGGGCCCCAGGGCCGGTGGGAGGGCCCTCGGAGCATGTCGCAAGGCAACAAAGCCGCCAGCGCAGTCCCTTGCTAGGTCGGAAGGGCCCCTTAGAAGATTAAAGGGCCCTTGGATAGACCAGAGGGCCCCTGGAGAGACCAGAGGGCCCCTGGAAAGTTAAAAGGGCCCCTGCGCAGATCGGAGGGGCCCCTGCCCAGACCGAAAGGACCCCTGGACGGGTAAGAAGGGCCACTGAACATGCCGAAGTGGCCCCTGGCCAGCACGGAGGGGCTCCAGGGCAGGTCGGAGGGCCCCTTGAGCATGTCGGCAGGGCGACAAAGCAGCCAGCGCAGGCCGACCAGAAGAGTCGCTGGGCCGATCGGAGGGGCTCCTGGGCAAGTCACAGGGGCCCATGGCTAGACCGAAAGGATCCCTGGGCCGGTCGGAAGGCCCCTTGAACATGCCGGATGAGTTCCTAGCCAGATTGGAGGGGCCCTGGGCAGGTCGGAGGGACCCCTGAGCAGGGGCGGCGGATTGCGGTGGTAGGGTACTCAAAATTCCCCCCAGTCGAAAATCCTGGGGGCAAAGGGTAGTTTTGCCCCCCCCCCCCAGATTTTAGCCTGCTCAATCTGGGGGCAACATGACCCTTCCTCTCCCCAGGATTTTCATTTGAGGGGGGATTTTGGGTACCCTGCGCCCCGCAATCCGCCGCCCCTGCCCCTGAGTATGTCGGCAGGGCGACAAAGCAGCCAGTGCAGTACCTGGCCAGGTCGGAAGGACCTCTGAACAGGCCGAATGGGCCCCTTGACACACAAGGGGGCTTCTTGGAAGGTCAGAGGAGTCTCTGGTGAGACCGGAAGGGTCAAAGCACGTAGAGATCCCAGATGAAGATTAAAACAAAGAGGACTTACTCCACAATACAAATATTAAAAGCGGAGCTTTCGGGTATATTGTAACACACTTCGTCAGAGTGCTACAATATACCCGAAAGATCCGATTTTATGTTTTCCTGTTGAGTAAGCCCTCTTTGTATTATATATATCACCCACTCCACATGATGTCTTTTCGTTTCGCGGATCCCAGATGAGTCCCTGAACAGGTCGGAAGGGCGTAGAAAAGGTCAGAGGGCCCCTAAACGATCTGAAGGGACATTGGGCCTTTCAACATTAAGAATACAGTTGTACAGGGAATAAAACTCAAAATTTTCGCGCCGCTCCGCGGCGCAATTTAACTACAAATTCAATTATATGCGGGTTAGGAAAAAATAGGTCAGAAAAATCGGTCTCTCGGCGCATTTATGTGTTATGTTGCTACTTTCCTATATTATTGGGTAAAATAGTTCACTTTAGCACTTCTCCCCTGCACTTTTAAACGCACCATATAACAATTTTAGAGGTCCGCACCATACGCAATGCAACGCATTGATGAGAAACCAACCCAGGGCATAATACTCAAAATTTTCGCGCCGCTCCGCGGCGCAATTTATTTAAGAGTTCCAGCTCTTGAGCTTAAAAAAATATTCCAAGTTGGTATAGCTGATTCCAAATTCGTGTCGCTGGTTCCAAAGTTGATGTGTCAGTTTGCTAACTCAAGCTCCTAAACCTTGGTATGGCCCATGCCATACCTGCCATACTGCATTTTCCAGCCTTATAACGTGCCTTTTCATGCGGTTTTTTTTTTTTTTGGGGGGGGGGGGG
Source organism: Chirona hameri (assembly GCA_036785665.1). Classification (NCBI taxonomy): domain Eukaryota; kingdom Metazoa; phylum Arthropoda; class Thecostraca; order Balanomorpha; family Balanidae; genus Chirona; species Chirona hameri. Next base: position 49,041 of record JAXIVJ010003811.1, read on the forward strand.
ACTTTGAACGTTTGGGAAGGGGTCCTTTCAACGCTCGGGAAGGGGCCCTTTCGAGGCGCCGCCCCCCCCTGGACGAAATCCTGGCTACGTGCCTGCTCCAGAGGTCAAAAAGAAAAAATCCGTTTTTTGCTAAATCGTGTTTTGCTATTAACTTTTTACCTAATAAAGATAACTAAAAACTGTTTACGCCATTGTGTTTATCTTGTCAAAGCGCTTTGAATTATACACATGGTGACCTTGTTAAGTCAACTTAACAATTTGACCTCAGGTAAAGGTCAAGTGGACCTCAGGTCAAGGTCAAGAAGACGTATCTCCACGAGACAAACACGTTGATGTCTGTTTTATTTCTCTATCTTCATTATGTCGGGAGTTATTGACACAAAAGTGATGGTGACCTCGCATGACCTCAAATGACCCAATAGGGGTCACTGAACAAAAATTACACTTGGATCATCAATAATATCCTATAATAACGTGATCCAGAAGTAATTGGACTAATATCATGCATATCCTTGAAATAGGAAGCATTTGTAGATTTCCCCATCGACTTATTATGGGGAGGTTGCGAAATTGACCTGACCTTAAGTCACCGATATCAAAATTCCGAGATAAACGAATTGTAAGTACTTATGCCCTCATGACATCCTGTAAGTTTCAAATTGATCGGTTAAAAACTCTGGCTTTGGCACAACTGCAAACATTTTTGGAGGTGGGGTCACTTGACTTGGTCTGGTGACCTGACCTGAGATGACCCGAGGTGATTTTTTTTTCTTCAAAGTGTGTGCAATTGATGTCCTAACAGGTGTGCCAAAACCCGGCGGCGCTGCGCGCCGCCGTTTTTTTTCGCTATCTTTGAAAAACCTGAGGGGGGGGGAGGCGGAAATCAACCCCCCCTGTAGTGCGCGGGTTAATATGCCGTATATTTGAATGCACAACAACTTAAAGTATGTATACTCAAATAAAGCATATGTAAGTTTGCTTCTTTTTGTCATGACCAAGCATTGCTACTACCGCTGTGAACTTTAAGATCCTCCGTTCCGGAGATCTTCAAATCGGCTGACGCGTAAACCAGAACTGTTGAACGTTCATGCAGTTAGTTACTTATTCAGTGACGGATTCAGATTTGGCCCAACCTCGGCCCAATTTCAATTATGGCACGCTGATCACGAATATGACCTTCATTTTGCTGTTCAAGGTAATCTTCAAGGTCAAATTCAAGGTCAAAGGACGGGGAATCCACTACCCAATAATGTCCCGAATTTATTGCCGGATTCTTCCAAAAGTGATCCCAGATGATAGATAGGGTCCACAGCTGACGTCTGTCGTGACCTGACCCTGTCCTTTCATTTAGAATTTAACCTCCAATTGGAGGATTTTACCTCAAACTGGAGGTCAAATTATAGGTGAAAGGACGGGGTCAGGTCACGGTGACGGAGGTTAGATGTGGACCCTGTCTATCATCTGGAACCACTTCGGAAACGTTCCGGCAATAAATTCGGTACGTTATGCAGTACCCCGTCCTTTAGACCTCGAATTTGACCTCAAAGGTCAAGGGTCACGGGTCAGGTCATGGTGCGCATAAATTTTGGACGTTATTGGGTCCTTTGACCTTGAATTTGACCATGAAGATGACCTTGAACAGCAAAATGAAGATCATATTCGTGATCAGCGTGCCAGTATTGACATTGGGCCGAGGTTAGGCCAAATCTGAACCCGTTGCTGAATAAGTCCCTGAAGAAGTCACTAACTTCACGGACGTTCAACAGTTCGGTTTATGAGTCAGCCGATTTGAAGATCTCCGGAACGGAGGATCGTAGGCGTAAAGTTCGCAGCGGTAGTAGCAATGCTTGGTCATGATAAAAATCAAGCTTACATATGCTTTATTTGAGTAACCATAATTTAAGTTGCTGTACCTTCAAATATACGGCATATTAAACTTACATTTCAACAACTGATCGCCATTATTAACCGTTTTCACGCAAGGCCTGGCCTGGAATACTAATGGCGTTGGATTTTACAAATGCGTTTAATACAGTAGAACATGACTTTGTTTATAGCCCGTTGAAATTGTTCAATTTTGGCGAAGATTTCATTAGTTTTGTTCGTTTGTTGTATAACGAGACGCTATTGATTGTTTGTTATAAATAATAGTTTCACTTCGAATTGGTATTATTAATTTATTGCGCTTCCAGCTCCATCTTTCTTTCCATTGGCCTGTGAGTTTTTGGTCGGCAACCTTCTGCCCATTTACATATTTGATAAACGGCACGACTCCGTGGAAAAAGGCACATTTCATTAAAATATTTGGAATATTCAGATGTGAAACAACAACAGCAGTCAGCACTCTTATAGGTAAAACCTTGAAATGAGATTCCATTGGAAGTATTTTTGGATTATTCAGTGTTGCACAATCTTCAGATGAACTATTGTTTTACATTGATGCGTTCCTTTCTTTTTGAAGTCAGGGCGCTTTGGAATGGAAACCACGAGCTGAAACAATTTTAACAAATATTATTTAACTTGATGTTAAATTGCACTGAAATTGCAGCGAAGAAATATTCCGATATTTTAGCTTGAACTTGTCAAAATTTACCGTCTTAAGACATTTAAAGAGTAAAGTATCAGTACTTTTTGTTATGTCTTTTGGTAATCAATGAAACTGTTGTCTACCCATACCTTAACTGCCATCCATTCACTGGAAGAACGTTTATTTTATGTTGAAGAAAACTGGAACACATTTATCCGCAACGTAGCCGTCTAGCGCAGGAATTCGAGTATTGTTCAGATTTGGGCCACAGGTGCATCACATAAAAGGTAAGTTTGGCTTGACCAGGGGCGTCGCCACAACATTTTGAGTGGGGGGGCTAGCCAGGTGTTTGGGGTGCCAGCCAGGTGTTTGCCCTCCCCACTCCCATATGAGCTAATGTTAAAATTCCGCTGATCAGGGGGCCGGAGCGAGGCCGGATCGATCCTGGGGGACCGGCCCCCAGGCCCGTGGTAGCGATGCCTCTGGGCTTGCCAGGTTGTCTCCGTGAAAAATACAACTTCTTACCCCTGGTTCCTCCCACAACGGTACAACCCACTCAGCCCCCCCCCCCCCCCCCCTTCGTGGCTGGGCGGGTGCCAGATGTGGGCGGCCGACGCGCGGGGAGGTAGGACAGAGTGGATATTACTGGTATGGTATGGTAACTACGTGTGTGGATCGGCATATCAAGGCAACACGGTTAGGCTGTACTATTGTTTTTTAAAGAGAAGTTCATATGACTGATATACGCCTGATTTCATTTAATGCCAGGGGAATGCGACAAACGGCTAAGAGAAGAGCTCTTTTCAGGTTTTTCCATCAACACTATCCGCATTATATCATTGTACTACAGGGGACACACTCATGTTCACGGGATGTAAAGTACTGGCAGGCAGAATGGGGAGCCAGAATAATTTTCGGACACGGGGCTAGCACAAGTGAGTGTGGAGTTGCAGTCCTGCTACCGCGGTTATTGCCAAACATACTTGAGATCACAGTGTCCGCCACTGACAGTAGAGGTCGATTAGCTCGAATACCAAGATAAGGCGACCGGCCCAAATCCGCGGTGGAAAAAAATGGAGTACCTTTTTGGCACAAAAAGATACCCCCACCCCCACGAAGAGAGGCTGGACCGCCAGTGTCAAATGTTAGACCAAAGAGGTAATAGTGGGGACCAGGCCAGGATCATCTTCCAAAGCTATCTCCCCACAGGCTCCTCCAGATGCACATGAACCATTTATGCGCGAAAAAGTCATTCTGCCTCTTGCTGCTTTCAAACCATTTGCACTGTTACCGCGGTTGTTTGTTAAAGGGAGTTTGCCTACTGCCTACTCACATCGCCTATTTGGGGTTATTGACACTGGTCTAGATAGAACATAATTTTCTGAATTGAACAATGACTTAATTTCTCCAGATTTGCCCTAGTTGCTGAGATATTGCAAAGACTACAGGAACATGATGCAATTACAAAATTATCGGGTAGACTCCAGAAGGCTTACCACCACTAAGCATTGCTAATATCGAAATATGGATCAAAATTTGCTAGCATATCGTTAGCGCCGGCCAATAGCAATTCGACAACACAGCTCGTGCGCGCTGATAGCAGCAGCCGAACAGTACCGTCTGTCCCCTACTCGCAACGCTTGATAGCCGTTTTGACCCATTTTTCGACGAAGATATCAATTTAGAGCTTCGGAACTTGCACATAATAAAGTTCACAGTGGCAAGAACATGCTGTGCAAAACTTGTCTCTCTATCTCTATCTATCTCTCTATCTCTATGATGTGGCCGTAATTTTATTGTCTTAGGTGCGCTGTTTTACACATATTTTTTATCTGTTTATTGTGGCGATCGTTTTGTCGATATTGAAGAAAAGAAAAAATAAGAAAAAAGGAAAAAAGAAAAAGAAAATTCAACTAAAATGGCTCCAGTTGTGAATTGTATCGTATTCAGCAATCAAACCAATAGCTTCTTACCGTAATAAGAATATTGTTGCCATTCCATAACAGTGGGCACACTCCAGGTAGTCAGAGTAAAGGCCGCCGCGAACAGCGCATTCGGTGGCCGATATCACTGCGAAATTCCGCCTCGGAAAATCGCGGCGACACCGCGGAATATCGTCCTTGTTCCGGCGGATTCGGCGCTGTCTGCTCGCGAGATTCCGCCCCGCCGACCTACAGCATGTCGCATCCTGTCCCAAGGTAACTTAATAATAGTAATTTTTCGACGAAGGTGTAAGTTTAGAACCACGACACTTTTACATAATACATTTCACAGCGGCAAAAACATGCTCTGCAAAATTTGCAACCTCTATCTTGCGTAGATTCGCCACTGTTAGCCTGATACGTTTGTGTTGTCCGCGGTTCCGCGTCGTTCAGTCGCGGAAAAAGCTCGTACGGACCAGCTTTTTACGCCATTCCGCCAGCGGACACTCGGCGCGTTTAGCTTGCGTTTTTCATCGTTTCGGCTGACGCAGACGCGGCAAGTCGTTGCAGATGCGCGGAAAGTCGTAGCGATATCTTGGCCTCCGCGCGCCGAATGGCCCAGTTTGCGGCCGCCTTTACAGTTACATGTGTATACAGTTATTATCATCATATGTTCTATACTATTGAGTGCTGACTGTCACCGGTCATGGTGTTTTACTATCCGAAGCTAATGTATATGACAAACTACATTAATTCCAATACTTTTCATCATACCGAGATGTGCAACCAGGATACCTGAGGTACCTGAGGTTACCTGAGGATTAGCTCCAATCACGGTCTGGTTTCAATATAAATTTTTGTTTTCCACGACCTAAATTTAACTTTTATTGCCGCTTTGCGGCGTCACATCGGTGGCCATCGTCATCGTCTTCGGTTCGTCGTAACGCTGAATTGAGTGAAGTGAATAGCATTTTAGCTTCTTATCCTCTACATGGCCCACCGCCTATATTTCTGGGTTTGATCAGGCAAACCCGTAACAATTTCGCGCAGCTTCGCGGCGCTCAATAACAAGTACCTACTATGACATGAAATCAACATTAAACATGCTGCAAAGGCTTAAATACACGCATACAAAATGGGGGGACCTTTTTTCGTCATTTCAGCCCCCCCCCCCACCCACTAAAAAATATCGGTGATGCCCCTGATCAGTGCAACCTGTGGTATTCACTGTGTGATTGAATTACGCTGCATCCCTCTAGTCCACAAATCTGTTGTTTCGAAGAAAAAATCAGATGGAAGCAATCGATGCGGTACCATTTCAATATGGTAATTTGACGCAGTCGCTGTTTTTCTTAATCGGACACCACCATCTCTGATGCCAAAGGTGTGGTCGTCTCGGTCGCCTGGTGGAGATAAAAATGGATTGATTTCGCTTCATTACAACAGCTGTGATGTGAAGTGGAAGCAAGTTTGATATAAAATATCGTTCAGTACAGGGACGTAACCAAGGCGGGGGCAGGGCCACCCCTCCCCCCTCCCCCCTCCCGAGCAAACCAATTTACACTAGATGAAATGCGATTCTGCTGACGACTCGACGCCCCCCCCCCCCCCCCCCCCCCCCGATCAACAACATCTCGCAGACGGCTGACGGCCCACTATCCCCCCCTAAACAACTTGTTGGAGATACGTCTCTCACTGGATTTGCCCCCCTCCCCCAAAGAAGGTCAAACATTGGGCATTGTTCATGTTGCCTCCCCCCCCCCCCCCCCCCCCAATTATCAGCCGTCTGCGGCCGCCAGTGCGTGCACACCCCTATTCTATATCTCTAGAACGGCTGAGCCGATTGTGCTCAAATTTGATGTGTGGTTAGGGACCTCTCAGTCCCCACTTTCCCACAAGTCAAAGGTAGGTGCCTCTGCACGTGCGCACGTGCGCACCTTTTTATGTATCCCAGAAACTACTTGCCCGATCGAGTTGAAATTCCCCATACATTTCCTTTGCGCTCGCTCGTTCATCGCCAACTACGGCGCCTTACTGGTATTATTAATTTATTGCGCTTCCAGCTCCATCTTTCTTACCATTGGCCTGTGAGTTTTTGGTCGGCAACCTTCTGCCCATTTACATATTTGATAAACGGCACGACTCCGTGGAAAATGGCACATTTCATTAACATATTTTGAATATTCAGATGTGAAACAACAACAGCAGTCAGCACTCGTATAAGTAAAACCTTGAAATAAGATTCAATCAAACACGATTACCCATGAGGCAGCACCAAAAGCCGAATGAGGTCCCAGGCGTCCTTGTTATTCTGAGCCAGAAGCCACCGGAGGGAGTCGGTAAGACATTGATGCGTTCCTTTCTTTTGGAAGTCAGGGAGCTATGGAATGGATACCACGAGCTGAAACAATTTTATCAAATATTATTAACTTGATGTTAAATTGCACTGAAATTGCAGCGAAGACATATTCCGATATTTTAGCTTGAACTTGTCGAAATTTACCGTCTTAAGACATTTAAAGAGTAAAGTATCAGTACTTTTTGTTATATCTTTTGGTAATCAATGAAACTGTTGTCTACCCATACCTTAACTGCCATCCATTCACTGGAAGAACCTTTATTTTATGTTGAAGAAAACTGCAACACATTTATCCGCAACGTAACCGTCTAGCGGAGGAATTCGAGTATTGTTCAAATTTTGGTCACAGGTGCAGCACATAAAAGGTAAGTGTGGCTTGACCAGGGGCGTCGCCACAACATTTTGAGTGGGGGGGCTAGCCAGGTGTTTGGGGTGCCAGTCAGGTTTTTGCCCTCCCCACTGCCATATGAGCTAATGTTAAAATCCCGTTGATCAGGGGGCCGGAGCGAGGCCGGATCGATCCTGGGGGACCGGCCCCCAGGCCCGTGGTAGCGATGCCCCTGGGCTTGACAGGTTGTCTCCGTGAAAAATACAACTTCTTACCCCTGGTTCCTCCCACAACGGTACAACCCACATTTGCATAGTACCTACGTGCAGGGTAGAAATTTCATGCAAGCAAATTCTGGGGCAACGCAAGTCGCAAGGAGTGTCGCATATTTCATGTTACTTGCTCCAAAAAATGATCTAGGTTTACTAGTTACCTACAATTTTTAGAAGTGAGAATCGCGCGTCCCCTTCCCAGACTGCGTTTGACCATTTCGGCGTTTATGTGCGCTCGGCAGAGATGACGTCACGATACGGCGTGTGGGGCATTGTCCTCTGCGCCACCGCTGCGGCCGGCGCCGTTCTACAGAACCAATACTGTCGCTTCACTCCGCAGCACACCATGTGCCAACACCAGGTGAGTTTCGCTTCACTCCACAGCACACCATGTGTCAATACCAGGTGAGTGTCGCTTCACTCCGCAGCATGTGTCATTACCAGGTGAGTGTCGCTTCACTCCACAGCACACCATGTGTCAATACCAGGTGAGTGTCGCTTCACTCCGCAGCATGTGTCAATACCAGGTGAGTGTCGCTTCACTCCGCAGCATGTGTCAATACCAGGTGAGTGTCGCTTCACTCCACAGCACACCATGTGCCAACACCAGGTGAGTGTCGCTTCACTCCGCAGCATGTGTCAATACCAGGTGAGTGTCGCTTCACTCCGCAGCACACCATGTGTCAATACCAGGTGAGTGTCGCTTCACTCCGCATCATGTGTCAATACCAGGTGAGTGTCGCTTCACTCCACAGCACACCATGTGTCAATACCAGGTGAGTGTCGCTTCACTCCGCAGCATGAGCCAATACCAGGTGAGTGTTGCTTCACTCCGCATCACACCATGTGTCAATACCAGGTGAGTGTCGCTTCACTCCGCAGCACACCATGTGCCAATACCAGGTGAGTGTCGCTTCACTCCGCAGCACACCATGTGACAATACCAGGTGAGTGTCGCTTCACTCCGCAGCACACCATGTGCCAATACCAGGTGATTGTCGCTTCACTCCGCAGCATGTGTCATTACCAGGTGGGTGTCGTTTCACTCCGCAGCACACCATGTGCCAATACCAGGTGAGTGTCGCTTCACTCCGCAGCATGTGTCAATACCAGGTGAGTGTCGCTTCACTCCACAGCACACCATGTGCCAATACCAGGTGAGTGTCGCTTCACTCCGCAGCATGTGTCAATACCAGGTGAGTGTCGCTTCATTCCGCACCATGTGGCAATACCAGGTGAGTGTCGCTTCACTCCGCAGCACACCATGTGGCAATACCAGGTGAGTGTTGACCCACTGCATAGCTTCTTATGCATTTGTTTTGGCATAACCTACACCGCACAGCCACAGGCGCTCTGTACAGGCGATACAAACATATGATGTAAACGCATCTACAACAGATGGGAAATTGTGTGCACGCGAGGAAACATTATACGAGCAAATGCGAGTGCGTGAAGTTCGTACTTAACTATAGTTTTGATGTCGATGTTTCATGGTTAGATATGATTAATGATTTACCCTATAACACTTAACCCTAAACCTAATGACTTAAAGGGATATTGCCACCTCCGGAGGATTTCTAAAAAGCAACTTAAATGAGTGGTGGGAATCAACAATCGTATATGCTCAAGCTCAAACTTGCTCCTGCAGCACCTAAAGCAGGGTATCGGCATTTTGTTCTGACTCCAAAAACGTTGGTCCCAGCTGTGCTCACTGTTCAGTACTAGATTCATGATGGCCGCTCTCATACAGTTTGGCTGTGAAATTGGCGCCCGCCCAAAGCCGACGCGTATGAATTCGCCGAGACTTGACCTTGAGAAGTATATCTGTGTTATAAGGTATTGGTCACAAATCTCCTACGGCCCCAAAGTCGAGCCATAGCCATTGTTTTAAAGTGCACTGCCGGAATGGTGATGTTGAGTTTGCAATATTCAAAAGCAAATCATAGTCCGCAAAGAAGTGATTCTAAATAGTGATGAGGCAACTCCAATTTTACGAATGTGTGCCAATCATGAGTGGTGCAAATGCATTTTTTTTTATCTAAAGGGGAGTTTCGGAAACCAAATTTTGCAGGTGAAATCGGACACGCTTAATCTACCGATACACCTCAAAAACTTGATTGGCCTGCGAGGTGACAATATCCTTTTATTGAGCGATACCTACCTACTCCTAGCGGTCATTCAGCAAGGGAAACTTGGTTTCCGAAGTGAATGTTGGATGTTTCTTCCCGATATTGCAAGTACACATTCTGAAAAAATGCATCGGGGCATCTTTAAAAAAGTTCCCTACTTTGTGTACACTGTTACATGTTTATATACATTGTTTTCCAACTGTCATGGTGGCGACTACTTTTAGTACCAATTCCTGCCGCGAGAGGCACCACTAGTAAGTAGTCTGTCCGCGCGCCGCGATCCTCACCCGTAACGTGACTAGAAGCAACAAGGGTCAGGTACAAAGTGTACCTACCTATTTTAAAGAGCAGAAAAGAGAAAAGCCAATACCAGTAGCCACTAGTCAGCGACTTGTTCATATATTGCAACCAAAGTCAGGAAAACAGACTTCTTCTAAACAGCCTTTCCATCTTCTAAATAGAGATGTCAAACATACCTACTCCCAATTAAAATGCTTTGAAGGAAGGGAAGAAACCTGTGGTTTATATATTTGCGACATCTGTTAAGCAATATGCTGACGAAGTTTGAAAACCCATCGATGAATCACACTAAATTAAATTTTGCCCGAAAAAAAATATTGTAAATGAAGCAGAGTAAAGCACACATTGAGAAATAGAAATACATACAGGACAAGGCACCTCCTGTGAACCCGTCCTGACCCCGCTCTCTCCTCAGGGCATCGGATTGCCGGCTATATCCGCCAGTGGTTAGGTCAACCTCTTGTGGCCTCGTCCTGACCCCGCTCTCTCCTCAGGGCATCGGATTGCCGGCTGCATCCGCCAGTGGTCAGGTCAACCTCTTGTGGCCTCGTCCTGACCCCGCTCTCCTCTCAGGGCATCGGATTGCCGGCTGTATCCGCCAGTGGTCAGGTCAACCTCTTGTGGCCTCGTCCTGACCCCGCTCTCTCCTCATGACATCGGATTGCCGGCTGCATCCGCCAGTGGTCAGGTCAACCTCTTGTGGCCTTGTCCTGACCCCGCTCTCCCATCAGGGCATTGGGCCGGCCTGTAGCCAGCTGCAGGAACGGAAGGTCAGCGCCTTCTAATCCCGCGTCCTGACCCCGCTCTCCCCTCAGGGCATCGGGCCGGCCTGCAGCCAGCTGCAGGAACGGAAGGTCAGAGCCTTCTAATCCCGCGTCCTGACCCCGCTCTCCCCTCAGGGCATCGGACCGGCCTGCAGCCAGCTGCAGGAACGGAAGGTCAGCGCCGAGGAAGCCAATTTGATCGTGACGGAGCACAACAGGCTGCGGGCCCGGGTGGCTAATGGACAGGAGACCAGCGGACAGACGTACAGGCAGCCGTCCGCGGCCAACATGCGGCAGCTGGTCAGTAACCCAACGGCAGATATCAGGGGCGTAGCTTCTCCGGAAAAGTTGGGGGGGTGGGGGGGGGGGGGGGGGGGGGGGGCTGAGTTGGGAAAAATCGCTTACAGTACCATAGAAATCCACAAAATACATATTTATCCCCGGATTTGACCCACTTCCTTGTCCAAGTTGGGAGGGGCTTACGCCCTCCAACTGAATAGGATCCTACACCCCTGGTAGATATGGTCGCCTCGTGTGATTTCAAAGTCGGTTACGGCGAGAATTGCGTGGCTTAAAGTGATGGGCCCATCATTTGTTCAGCCCTCCTCAGAATTGGGAGATATTCGAAGACGGCTGAGGACACTGATCTGACCAAGGCGTATGTGGGAATGCTGTTCGCACTGGATATATGTTGTCCAAGAGTCGGTCTAACTCGGCCGGCTGTGTGCCATCAGGTGTGGGACGAGGAGTTGGCTCGCGTAGCCCAGAGGCACGCCGATCAGTGTGTGTTCGAACACGAATGCAGCGACTGCCGCAGAGTCGGTGAGTGTCTGCACCGCCACGGCAATGGTAATGCTTCGGAAGGTGCTCTTGGCGACAGACTGGACTGGTCCACAGTGCCAGCCGGAACAAAATAGTCAAATGATGATGACGTCACTGCAGTGAAATGATAAGGATTCAATTATCTCTCTGGAGCTCATTAAAAGTCCGAGGCACCTCAGTAGTTAGAACGTCCAGGGACACATCATTGTATTTCAAAGACACACTACCTACATCACATTTAACTAAGCATTATGATGTCACGCCACCTAACTGCCTTGCAATGACGTAAGAGCTCGTCCCTTGTCATGTCCAGTGGCACCACCACCATGCTGCAGTGCGTGTCTGCGACGTGTTTTGCAGCTCGTTTCCAAGTTGGTCAGAACGCGGCGATGGGGTATAGCACGCAGCTGGAGAAGCGAGGCAACTGGAAGTGGGCTATAGACTACTGGTATGATGAGGTGAAGACGTTCAACCCGCATAGCATCCAGCCATTCACGTGAGTACAGCGTGCGCGTGTACCCTGTGCCGCTAACCGTACAGGGTTAGCGGAAAGTAAACCATGGTCGTGAGTAAATCACGAGTAAACTGCAGGAATAAACAGCGCACCTCGACCATAACGTGAGGTCGCTCTGTGCGATGAGTGAGTGGACTTTTATGCTATGTGTGCTTCAGTTGAGTGGCTTATATTCAGTAGGGAAAAGTGTTTCAGTGAAACAAGCCTGGGAAAATATGCAGTGCAAAATACATACATGACAACAGATTATAATATGCATAGTAGCATGCTTTCTGCAAGGCAAATAGACTAGTTGCAGGCTGTTTGGTTAATATTTGCCAAATAATAATACAAATATGCTGATGAACGTGATACACACCAATTTGCATACAATTCAATATTTCGCGAGATATTTGTATGTACATGTTGATAATTTATAAAGTACTTGATATCGTGACGTCAGATGGCAATAGTGACCAGCCGGCCACCGGGAAAGGAGGGCGTTTCCCGGAGTTTCCCGTGGAAAATAAAGATGGTTAAGCGCTTTCCTCTTATTTGCTGTTCACATCAAACTGCTCAGAATTTAATGGATATTTATTTTGTGGGCATTCAAAACACGAGCCGTCATCCTTCTATCCTCTGCACTGCAGCACATGTTCGGGATGGGCTCCGTTTTGGCTGAGGCACCACAGATCTGCCCTCCACCTCAGACTCCCCACTGCTTACGGGCACATGTCGGCGGGGATGGCCTGAGCTGGGGATGGCCTGAGTGGGAAGGGGGCCCTTTGTTTCAGTGCAGTGTCAGTGCCCTTTGTTTCAGTGCAGTGTCAGTGCCCTTTGTTTCAGTGCAGTGTCAGTGCCCTTTGTTTCAGTGCAGTGTCAGTGCCCTTTGTTTCAGTGCAGTGTCAGTGCCCTTTGTTTCAGTGCAGTGTCAGTGCCCTTTGTTTCAGTGCAGTGTCAGTGCCCTTTGTTTCAGTGCAGTGTCAGTGCCCTTTGTTTCAGTGCAGTGTCAGTGCCCTTTGTTTCAGTGCAGTGTCAGTGCCCTTTGTTTCAGTGCAGTGTCAGTGCCCTTTGTTTCAGTGCAGTGTCAGTGCCCTTTGTTTCAGTGCAGTGTCAGTGCCCTTTGTTTCAGTGCAGTGTCAGTGCCCTTTGTTTCAGTGCAGTGTCAGTGCCCTTTGTTTCAGTGCAGTGTCAGTACCCTTTGTTTCAGTGCAGTGTCAGTGCCCTTTGTTTCAGTGCAGTGTCAGTGCCCTTTGTTTCAGTGCAGTGGCAGTGCCCTTTGTTTCAGTGCAGTGTCAGTGCCCTTTGTTTCAGTGCAGTGCCAGTACCCTTTGTTTCAGTGCAGTGTCAGTGCCCTTTGTTTCAGTGCAGTGTCAGTGCCCTTTGTTTCAGTGCAGTGTCAGTGCCCTTTGTTTCAGTGCAGTGTCAGTGCCCTTTGTTTCAGTGCAGTGTCAGTACCCTTTGTTTCAGTGCAGTGTCAGTGCCCTTTGTTTCAGTGCAGTGGCAGTGCCCTTTGTTTCAGTGCAGTGTCAGTGCCCTTTGTTTCAGTGCAGTGTCAGTACCCTTTGTTTCAGTGCAGTGTCAGTGCCCTTTGTTTCAGTGCAGTGTCAGTACCCTTTGTTTCAGTGCAGTGTCAGTACCCTTTGTTTCAGTGCAGTGTCAGTGCCCTTTGTTTCAGTGCAGTGTCAGTGCCCTTTGTTTCAGTGCAGTGTCAGTGCCCTTTGTTTCAGTGCAGTGTCAGTGCCCTTTGTTTCAGTGCAGTGTCAGTGCCCTTTGTTTCAGTGCAGTGTCAGTACCCTTTGTTTCAGTGCAGTGTCAGTGCCCTTTGTTTCAGTGCAGTGTCAGTGCCCTTTGTTTCAGTGCAGTGTCAGTGCCCTTTGTTTCAGTGCAGTGTCAGTACCCTTTGTTTCAGTGCAGTGTCAGTGCCCTTTGTTTCAGTGCAGTGTCAAGAATAAGCCAGCCTTTCATAGTTATATTCCTAGTTTGTATCTGTCTAAGGAGGGATTTGAAATGAGCAAATTTTACCTACCTAAACGGACATGTTCTTACTTCTTAACAATATGCCTACCCATAATTGTTAGGTAAGAACATTCAAGAACAAGAACACCGTCATTTACACTGCTACTCAAGACCCTTCACCACCAACCGCGCTTAAAAAGCGTGACAGTCTTCCCACGAGAACAACCGTTTTACCCCATGGGGTAAGACGGTTTTATGCATTTGTTTCTCGAAAATTACAAATATCAGATTTATTAACAAAAGGAAGGGGCTAACTCCCAGACAAATTGAGAGATAAATGTTTGAGGCAGTAACATGCAAAACATCAGTCTTATTTGCCGCGATTATCCTGACCAAATTAGGCTCCAAAGTTACGGTGGCCGCCATATCCCACTCTCCCCTACCGACCATTAGGTATAAGCGTGGATCGCTTATCAACTTTAACTTGAAATATCTTTCGGTAGGAATATTTATATGCAAAATGTGATGAATTCAGACACGTAGCCAGGATTTTTGTCCAGGGGGGGGGGCGGCGCCTCGAAAGGGCCCCCTTCCCAAGCGTTGAAAGGGTCAAACAAAATGGATGAAAAGGCACGTTACAAGGATGGAAAATGCAGTATAACAGGTATGGCATGTGGAATCAACGACACCAATTTGGCATCACCTATACCAATTTGGAATATTATTTATGCTCAAGACCTGGACCTCTTAAACAAATTGCGCTGCGGGGCGGCGCAAATTTTTTAGTCTTATGCACTGGATATGCTTTCTCATCAATGCGTCGCATTGCGTATGGTGCGGACCTCTAAAAATGCTATTGTGCATTTAAAAGTGCGGTAAAAAAAAGTGTTAAAGTGAACTATTGTGAACAGTTATATAGGAAAGTAGCAACATAACACATAAATGCGCCGAGAAACCGTCCGATTTTGTTCTCCTAACCCCCATATAATTGAATGTGCAGTTAAATTGCGCCACGGAGCGTCGCGAAAATGTTGAGTTTTATTCCCAGGACAACTGCACGCTTACTACTGTTGAAAGGCCCACGGTCCCTTCAGATCGTCTATGGGTCCCTTAGACCTTTCCAACGCCCTTCCGACCTGTTCAGGGACTCATCTGGGATCCGCGAGAAAAAAACATGATGTGGAGTGGGTGATATATATTAAATACAAAGAGGGTCTACTCTACAAGAAAAAATCAATTCGAAGCTTTCGGGTATATTAACACCCTGACGAAGGGTGTTACGATATACCCGAAAGCTTCGCTTTTAATATGTTTTCTTGTGGAGTAAGTCCTCTTTGTATTTGATCTTCATCTGGGATCTCTACGTGCTTTGGGCCCTTACGGTCTGACCAGTGACTCCTCTGACATTCCAAGAAGCCCCTATTGTGTGTCAAGGGTCCCATTCGCCCTGTTCAGAGGTCCTTCCGAACTGGTCAGGCACTGCACTGGCTGCTTTGTCGCCCTGCCGACATGCTCAGGGACTCCTCCGACCTGCCCAGGGGCCCCTCCAGCCTGGCTAGGAACTCATCCGGCATGTTCAAGGGCCCTTCCGACCGGCCCAGGGACCCACCCTTTCGGTCTAGCCAGGGGCCCCTCTGACTTGCCCAGAAGCCCCTCCGATCTGCCAAGCGACTCTTCTAGTTGGACTGCACTGGCTGCTTTGTCGCCTTGCCGACATGCTCAAGGGGCCCTGCGACCTGCCCTAGGTTCCATCCGTGCTGGCTAGGGGCCAATTCGGCATGTTCAGGGGCCCTTCTTACCCACCCAGGGGTCCTTTGGGTCTGTAGAGGGGCCCATCCGATCTGCACAGGAGTCCCTTGAACTTTCCAGGAACCCTCTGGTCTCTCCGGGGGCCCTCCAGCCTTCTAAGGGACCCTTCCGACCTGGCAAGGGAATGCTCTGGCTGCTTTGTCACCTTGCGACATGCTCCGAGGGCCCTCTGACCTGCCCTGGGGCCCCTCTGTACTGACTAGGGGCTCATTCAGCATGTTCAGGGGCCCTTCTGACCCACTTAGGGACCCTTTCAGTCTGGTCGGGGTCCCTCTGACCTGCACAGGGGCCCTTTTAACTTCACACGGGCCCTCTAGTCTGTCCAGGGGCCCTCCAACCTGCTCAGGGCTCTTTACCACGCTTCGCGTGGTAAAGAGCCCATGATACCGCGCTTCGCGTGGTCTCGTCAGTCCTTTTCGGCGCGCGCAGCGCGCCGTAAAGGGCCCTCCTGGCCTCCAGGCGGTGGGGAGGGGGGGGGAGCCCCCTGGCTACGTGCCTGGATGAATTTACAATATATTTTGGTCTCGTCTTTCGAGTTCAAGTAGTAACTCCATTTTTGTGGAAAATGTGAATACTTCCCTTTCATATTATTAATTTGGTCGCCAGGACGAAATATGTGACTTTAGTTTAATGTTCGTTTCTGAGAAAAAAAAACTCATGATTACAAATTCAATTAAATTTGAATACATTTCCGTTTCACGTGCTTTAATATGCGTGCGATAAGTATGCTTTTTATTTTTCTGTTGAACCTCCAGATGAAAATGAAAAGTGTTAAAGGGAATGCCTTTAAAAGGAAATGTGTTAAAGGGGTTCACCTTTAGCATGGGGTTTTGGACTGATATAGCAGATTGGTAGAGCAGATCTAAAAATGGGTTGTGCTGAAATAATTACCTCCCTACGTTAAGTAATTTCGACACAGGACTAGTGTGGCCGGTTTCATGTCCGCTGTTCCGGGCCACGATCGGGACATGAACGCTCGCCGCCGAAAGCAGGTACACTCTCTGGCACGTAGTCTCTGATCACGACGCCTCGTTAATATCCGCTCAGCCGCCCGGGCGGCGCGGTGGCCCCTTGTCAGAGACTGTACTTGGCGTCAGGCGGAGCGGGGCGGAGCCAGAACGCCAGCTGTGATCGTACGATTTCTCGTGAAATACAAAGAGAAACTTACTTCTTTCTCCACATATATCCATCAGTTGTCCAAACCAAAGTCATATTAGTAGTTTTGTGCTCAAGATAAATTTCAAGATTATATATGGTTAAATTTGGTTTGGTTAAATTTCAAGACGACTTTCAAGGTGACCTATTCCCTTCAACCGAGCCGCTCAAGACTACCTCACGGTAACTTTGATCGCATGAACTATTGCCATCTGACGTCACGATCAATCAGAGAGCAGAATGTTAAATTACGTAATTATGCTTACGTATTTTAAATTTTGATGATTCGGAGGAATTATTAGTAACGTGACAATTTATGTTTTCATTTTCTGTTCAATAAATACATTTAAGTAGTAAGTTAGGTAACCTGCAACTTGTCCATTTCCAATGGTGTCCAACTGGAAATCGCCAGCTGTCTAGTAGTAGTAGGTACAGTCCCGCCCGCAGACGGCGGCCACTATACGAACGCCCCTTTCCCCTTCCTTCCGCACGTCTGACGGAGTCGGCCGAGATGTGTTGGTCGGCAGGTTCTCGCAGAGCACGGGCCACTACACCCAGATGCTGTGGGCCGAGACCAGCCTGATCGGCTGCGGCTACACAATGTACAAGCAGGGCGGCTGGTGGTCCAAGCTGTACGTCTGCAACTACGGCAAGTCCGGCAACTGGATGAGCGGTGAGATGTACGCCGTGGGAGCGCCCTGCAGCAAGTGCCCGGCCGGCAGCAGCTGCTCCAGCCAGTACCCCGGCCTCTGCGGTGAGTCGTACATGCTCGGAAGGTAGGTATCTGATGTAGATAATTGTTGCAGGTACTAGGCCGGGTCATTCGATAGCTTTTTGCGAGCATGCACAGATTAATAGTGCAATTATTATGCGTTATATCATTACAAACTTACATGATTGTTTTGACATTTTTTAACTCATTTTTGGAGGTGCCAACCGGCGTCTTTTTGGGGACACTTTTGTAATTTTTTCTTCTTCAATATTGTACATTTCGGCATGAATTATTTGTTAACATTTTCTGAAAATATCACTTTCGAATTATCCGTATGCTGTTTGACATCCGATGCCGACACGATACCGTCGGTAATTCAAATGACACACGTTAGCGTGAGTCACATGTAGTCGAAGCCGACATCCTGCTTTGATTCGAACACGGGCGTGCTTTGCCGATGTTGAATTCTAGCGCATATGTAGCCATGGCGTGCATCCCTCCCCACCACAGCGGACGCCGCCTGTGTGACAAGCTGCACTCCTCGCTCTACAGCGTGTGTGTGGACTGGGTATGCGGATATCGTCTCACCCGCAGTCAGCAGCTCTGTGACACTCAGTGACGCAGTCAGTGGCGGCTCGGTTATCAACTCTTTCGACCAATCGATAAGATCGGTGTAGTGTAGTGTATAATGGTTTCTAGGTTGACATATGTATAGGGTACCGCCCGGGGACACCACATTTGTCGTAGATCACAAGCAAGTTCAAAGGTTTAAGTAATTTCGACACAGAACTAGTGGGGCCATTTTCATGTCCGCTGTTCCGGTCCACGATCGGGACATGAACGCTCGCGGCCGGAGGCAGGGACACTCTCTGGCACGTAGTCTCTGATCACGACGCCTCGTTAATATCCGCTCAGCCGCCCGAGTGGTGCGGCGGCTATTAACTGCTGTTGTTGCTGTTGTTGCTGCTGTTGTTAGCCAGACGTGATGAAGCCGAAAAGAAAGAAAAATACAAATAGTCGTGACTGGTCTATTGGGATTTGATATGTTGACGGTCGTAAAGATACGTCCTTCGTGATGATTAGCAGCCAGTTAGGTGAAGCAGGTCCATCCACACGTAGAGGAACGCAGCAAGAGGAACACATTGTTGTAATAGTTGAGCAGGGATATCACAAGATATTTGACACATTTCACAATTCACACCAGCATCGGCAAAGGCACACGCGACATTTAAAGGGATATTGCCACCATAAAGGGATATATTGGAATGGTGATGTTAAATTTTCAACATTCAAAATAAAATAACAGTCCGCAAAGAAGTGATTCTAAATAGTGATGTGGCCACTCCAATTTTACGAATGCTTGGCAAGCATGAGTGGTGCAAATGTATTTTTTGATCTAATGGGGGAGTTTCGCAAACCAAATTTTGAATGAGAAATCGGACACGCTTAATCGACCGATACACACCATAAAGTCCATATTGGCCTGCGAGGTGGCAATGTCCCTTTAACCCTCGCCAGTGCAGGGGGTTGATGCAACCCCCCTCGGTTTTTTCGGGAATAACTCGCGTAAATACCAACCAATTGCGATGCGACTTTCAGTACACTACTTGTGAACAATTTGACACATATTCTAAACAAAATTAAGTTGTAGGTCACATGACCCGTGACCTTTCACCTGTTTTGCAAGCTCATGTTTTGCGCAACTGGCGTCCACTAGTATTGATCCTTGTAACTTGTGCAGTTTCATAGTGTTAGTTGTTCAGGAGCATATGCACAGGTGTTTCCAGGCGACAGTTGTGGTTTCCATTGAGATTGTGACCTCGATTGACCTTTTTTAGAGGTCTACTGAAGTCACTGATCTCCGATGACCTCATATTACTTTTTTGGCTTCTGTCAGTTTCTAGGACATTTTGTGACGCTGATTTCAAATATGGGATCCATTTTACATAATTATATGTTCCACTGGGGGCATGCGCCCCAACAGGTCAACCGAGATCACTGACTTCAAATGACCTGACATGACCTGCCATGACCTTTTTTTGGAATTTGGTAGTTTCTAGCACATTTTGTGACCCTGATTTCAAATTTGGCCCCCATTTAGCATAATTATATGCTCATTCGCGATTCTAGCTCGATTAAATTCAATTTGCATGCATTTACAATTTGGTTGAATTTTGGGTCATTGACATGACTTCAGAGGTCACCTAATGATCTAGGACCTTAAAATCGGGTATCAATGGCTTCCTGTCGTGAAAAGCAACACGCTCGTTTTTAATCGAAGCTCTAGCCCAATTAGGGGCGAAACGCTAAGGGGGGGGGGGGTCGTATCCTCCCTCCCTCCCTCCCCCCCCCCCCCCCCCCCCCCCGCCGCCTGCACGGTCACGCACTGATTGGACGCTGCACGGGCGAGGGTTAACCCTCGCCCTACGGGAGCTTTTTTCACCTTCGCCCTACGGGGGGGCCTGACAGGCCCCCCCCCCTGTTAACTTCCGAACCAAGCAACTTAGAGCAATTCGGTAAGTACCAGCATGTTGCCTATCATGAGAGGAATCGAACAGTGTGCGATTTTTAGGTTTTAGGTCAACAAGTGACCTTCCAGGTCAAGTGAATGACCTCGGATTTACCACGTCCAGAACAGCGATTTTGCTCTTCAGAAAACCTCAAAATTAGAAATCGATAAATGTAAATAAAAAGGCATGTTCCTAGACCAGTTTTGGCTCAGAAATACAAAAAAGGTAATGATTTGTTCATATCTTGTCCAAAAATGTAAAAAAAGTTATTTAAAAAATGACGTCATCAGTTTCTTACACTTAGGAAGCCATCACTTAGTCAAAAATGAAGATATTGCTTTGAAATGTGGTATGGGGATTTCCCATACCCAGTTCTCTCACCTATATTCCTTTTTTTCTAATATCTTTGAAAATTTTGATTTTGTGGTGATTTTTCCAGGAAAATCAGTTTTTTTTTTATTTTAGAGGTCAAAAACCCCAAAAAATCAAATAAAAAATTGCCTGCTTAAAGAGAATGCCATTTTGCATCTTTGGTAAATTGCGTTTGCAATTTTCTTTAAAACTCTGTTTTCTACGATTTTTCCAATATTTCTCATTTTGTTTACCAACATGACGTCATCAAAACATTATTATCTCCCAAATGTCCTGACCAATTTCAATTAAATTTGTACAGCCTATGTATAATTGTTGAAAACTCAGCTACCATTTTTTTTTTTAGCAAGGTGCACTCAATGTATCAAAAGTTATTCAAGAAAAACCTCAGGCCCCTGTCAGACATCCCCCCCCCCCCCCCCCGTAGGGCGAGGGTTAAGGAGCTCCAATGTGGGAGCTCCAATGTCGGAAACGGCCAATGTCGGCTTTGACGGAAAACCAGTCCACTGGTTGATATGCCAACTCCACCCAAACGAGCTAAATTTGCGTGAGCTTTTTACCAAGCTTGATGGTGTCACACCGGTCATACATCATTCAGTGGCCTCATCGGTAAAAGGCTTGCGGGGGATTTGGAGAGAAAAGCCGGTGGTGAAGTTTGAGTGCGTGCATGGTCGTGTGCCTAAACTTGATGACCAAATTATCGCATATTTGAGTATGGACTAACAGATTCATATCAACTGACACTCGGCACAGCAAAATGTCGCATTTCAAGCCATTTGGCGTCAAGAAAGATAGGTCCTCTGAAGTTGGCCAGACGCTGGCAGCACGGATTTTACGTTTATATGTGTCAACAACTCCACCAAGCGACACACTAGCAGGGGCGTAGGAACTATGTTCAAGTTGGGGGGGGGGGGGGGGGGGGGGGAGACATTCTGAAGTCGATTCTTTCCATGCAACGCCCATAGGCGTAATGTTAAAATCAAAAATGTGGGGGGGGGGGGAGGCGGCTGCCCCCCCCCCCTCCCTGTTCCTACGTCTATGCACTACAGCCACTCGTAAAATGTATTGTGAACCACTATGTACCTGTTTGGTTCGAGATTAAATGTCACCCGCATTGTAAGAACGGATAAACAAATCACAGCGTCCAGACTTCTGCTACTCAAAGATTTGGCTCCGCCGGTCAAAGCATAGTCAGACCAGTTATCCAGCGGCATGGCTACTGGGGCCCACCCTGAAGCCATGCTGCTGGCCATGCTTGCGGATCGTGACGAGGAGGTCCGTCAGTAAGCTGTGGCTCGTTCGGTGCAGGGATCAGAAATGTGACGAAATGCGGCCGTAACAGCTTCCCGCCATCAACTTTGACGCCAAACACCACCGATCTCATCGATTGGTGGAAAGAGTTGATAACCGAGCCGCCACTGACTGCGTCACTGAGTGTCACAGAGCTGCTGACTGCGGGTGAGACGATATCCGCCTACCCAGTCCACACACAGGCTGTAGAGCGAGGAGTGCAGCTTGTCACACAGGCGGCGTCCGCTGTGGTGGGGCGGGATGCACGCCATGGCTACATATGCGCTAGAATGCAACATCGGCAAAGCATGCCCGTGTTCGAACCAAAGCAGGATGTCGGCTTCGATTACATGTGACTCACGCAAACGTGTGTCATTTGAATTACCGACGGTATCGTGTCGGCATCGGATGGCGTGTGAATATTACTCATGTGTGAACTGTGAGTGGCCCTTTCAGGATCATGAATACATGCCTATTAGTCGCAGCTTGTTTCTCAACAGTAGCGTCTTTAACAGCGGGTCAAAGCTGAAACCGTAATATTTGTGGGGCACGCACCCCTTCTCACCAACTTTCAATCCAGTTCCCACTGAGTTAACCTGTTGGTATTTCATTTCATCGCGTGTGTAGTCATCACCGGAAAACTGCACCTAGTACATAGGCTGCAATTCCGCTCAATAGATGGCGCTGCGAGCGGGTGCCTTAAAATCCTTACGGGAAATGCGGAGAAACAGCTTCAATGTATATGATAACTTTATGAAAATCACTACGGCTGTCAAACAGCATACGGAAAATTCGAAAATATATTTGCAAAAAACGTAAAAAATTATTCATGCCAAAATGTACGATATTTACGAAAAAATTGCAAAAGTGATCCTAAAGAGGCCGGCTAGCACCTCTAAATTTGCTTTATTTTTTTGTTTTAAACACGTAAGCTTGTAATGACATAGCGCATGATAGTTTCACTACTAACCCTCGCCGTGCCGGGGGGGGGGGGGGGGAGGGCGTTTAGACGCCCCCCTAAGGTTTTACGAGGATAGCAAAAAAACGGCGGCGTGCAGCGCCGCTGTTTTTTTTTTGGCACAGCTGTTGGGACATCAAATACCACACAAAGTGTTATTTTTTTACCTCGGGTCATGTCAGGTTAGGTCACCAGACCAGGTCACGTGACCCCACCTCCAAAAATGTTTCCGGTCGTACCACAGCCACAGTTTTTGGCCTATCGATTTCGTACTTGCAGGATTTCATAAGGGCAATAGTACCTACAATTCGTTTATCTCGGATTTTTGTTATATCGGTGACCTAAGGTCGGGTCTATTTCGTAACCTCCCCATTTTAAGTCAAAGGGGAAATAATCAAATGTTTTCTATTCTGAGGATACGAATTATAGCAGCCCTATTCCTTCTGGATCATGTTATCATAGGCCATGCTTGAAGTTCCAGTTGTAAATTTTGTCCAGTGACCTACCCGACAAAATCAAGATAGATAAGTGAAACCGGCACCAATGTGTTTGTCTCGTTGAGACACGTCTCCCAATGTGCTACATCATGGGCGTAGGAACGTTTTGAAAAGTGGGGGGGGGGGCAGCCTCAGGTGGCAGAGAACGGACAAACCTGCATATATGTTAGGTACATATACCTTGGCAAACATGCAGGTAAATAGGCAGGTCTAGTCGTCTGTTTTGCTATCTACAGTTCAATTTTCCGAGGATTAGCAACATATAACCGGAGTCCAGTATGAGAGTACCATGTGCGTACGAGTATGCATACCTACCAGCGGAGGAAAATTTGGCTATGTGAATTGATTATGATGGGTACCATACCAGGTGTGACAAGGCAATGATGGGGTCATTGCACTTGCAGTCATGTCGTTTGAAACATGGCGCAATGCTAAATTAATTGAACCATATTCACATTGCAGGCAATGCAAGAAACATTATTGCCAACATTGTTCTAAGTAACTACGAGCTAGGATGTGAAATATTATAAGCACTTAGGCCGTAGATACGCGATAAATGACCGAATGACACGACTTGTAGTCTACAAGTCACCAACTTGTATACTTATTGTGACGACTATCTACAATAAACGAGGGAAGTGAGCAGTGACGGTGCCAGGGATCAACGGTAGATGAGGCAGATAGACTCGGTGGGGGTGGATGGGGCGGTTTTCTTAGTAATTGTAGTGTATTGGTTGGGGGGGGGGGGGGGGTGCTGGACACTCCAAGGTTCGCAAGATTGCTCTGTAGAAACAGCCCTCCCAAACCCTTGACTGACTTCCTCAAACCACTGGTTTCCCCAATCACTCAAAATTGTCTGGCGATGCTTGTGCGATACAATATATGCAGAACACCATGGTTATTACTTCACCGCTAGAAACACCATGTATGATATAATCACCTTCCACTTATTTTGGAAATGGGCAATGAAGTCCTTATTAGAGTTGCAATATTGTCCATACCGGCACCACACCACACCGCTAAAAAAAAAATACTGGCAATATGTATAGTGTATACGGTTATCTTAAAGCTGGCGTCGCAGGAGCTTCCATATGTCGAATCTAGAGACTTTTACGAAAATGGAAGTGTAGGTTGTAGGTTGTAGGTTGTGGGTGGTTGTAGGTTGTAGATTGTAGGTGGTAGGTGGTAGGTGGTAGGTGGTAGGTGGTAGGTGGTAGGTGGTAGGTGGTAGGTGGTAGGTGGTAGGTGGTAGGTGGTAGGTGGTAGGTGGTAGGTGGTAGGTGGTAGGTGGTAGGTGGTAGGTGGTAGGTGGTAGGTGGTAGGTGGTAGGTGGTAGGTGGTAGGTGGTAGGTGGTAGGTGGTAGGTGGTAGGTGGTAGGTGGTAGGTGGTAGGTGGTAGGTGGTAGGTGGTAGGTGGTAGGTGGTAGGTGGTAGGTGGTAGGTGGTAGGTAAGGATAGGTTAGGTTAGATTAGGTTATCTCCGATTTTTTTCTTCTACGACATATGGAAGCTCCTGCGACGCCCGCTTTAAGATTACCGTGTATACCGACGCTGTCATTACTGTTGCATTGGCATTCTCTCCCCTAAAAATACCGCATAAATACTGTATCTTTCTAAAAAGTTATCGGGGTGTGAAACGGTGGTACATAAATATTGCAGCTCTAGTCCTTATTACTGCCGCCGCATTTAATTTCTCCGGAACGAAAGCGCCCGGCGAAAACTCAGCGCGATATCGACGCGTGATGATGCGCTTAGACAACGATAAAGGTTGAGGCAAAACATGCATTTGAGCTGTGAAATTTAGCTCCACTAAAATGTTTTCGCAAATATAGCCTTCGTCTCAATGACTCCGACTCTGGCTTTTACCACCACATCTATCGTAGCAATACCATTACAAAATTGTTGCTTCATCTCAATTTCATTTCAAAATGACAGAGACATGTACTTGTTTTAAGTTGTCAAACAGTTTTATTTATGTATTAAGATGGAGATTTCCGTGGCAACCGAAGAGTATCCCCGGCGATTCAAGGCCCCAGGGACGAAGACCGAGTGCCAGGGCACCTATGATTCCTCGAATAGGCGATTCACGGTCATGGCAACAAGCGATACAGTACTTCAGTTCCAACATAGCACAACGTATACTTCGTACTTGGTTCAGGAAGCATTTCCTTGCGGGGTAGTCGTTGGGCATATCTCACAGGCAGAATGAGTGATTTCCACACCGGGATTACACGCCGAAGAACGAGCGACGCCGATCATTTGAAGCGAAGAACTCAGAGGCGATGGCATCCACATCCAGCTCGTCGACACGCTGACGGTGCACAGTGCACACCATCGCCGCGTTAAGCCGGGCCTGACCCATGGTAGAGCGGAGGTACGACTTGATGCGCCTGAGAGAGGAGAATGAGCGTTCTGCCGTGGCTGTTGTAACTGGGACAGTAAGGTACAGCCTTACCAGCGTTAACACTTCGCTCATCATCTTGGTGAACACTGCACCACCAGACTGCTTGGCCCCCACGAGAGCCTGAATCACTTGGTGCACGTTCTTTCCTCCATCTCCGACCACATCAGGCAGCATTTTCAGCTGCACTTCCAGCCGCGCAAGGTCCAGATCACCGCCATACAGATCCTTCACGGCGACGGAGACGGTGAAGTCCCTTCCCGCACTCGCATTCTCTAACAGGCGCTCCACCTCACGCACTTTCTGGAACGTCGGTTGCAGGAATCTTTCCTTGAGCTGAGTGGTCAGTGTGTCCAGTATCTCAAAGAACTGGCGGCGATATAGCTCTTTCACGGTGGAGTCGTGGTACTCTCCACCACCGTCCAGCCGCTTGGGAACTTTCCGCTTTCGAGGCAGTTTGGGACCCTCCACACCCGCTTCCGCTGCGTATTTTTCGGTCTTCTCGAGCATCTTGTCGAACGACTCGGCTGTGCGCATCCCGTCATAGCGCTCGCACACACGATTCACGGCCTCTTGTGTTTCTCCCACTGTCGCCGTCGCTGACTGGAGGCCACGCGACAGGTCCTCTGCTAGAGAGAACACCTCGATCGCCATGTGCAGCCCGATGAGCGTATCGAACTGCTCCATGAGCGCCAGCATTCCTCCTGCCCTTCGACCGTGCTCGCCACTTGTCTCCGCACTCACCTCCTCCAGGGTGCTCATCACGTGCTCGTAGTTTTTCCACTACGCTTCGCAGCGACGCGGTGCGGCAGGTCCATCGCGTGGGGCACAACGGACGCAGAGTGCCTCCAATTGACTCTGCGGCCAGCGTCACGCGTCGGAGTACTGCAGCCGTCTTCGGCGAGTTTCTGACGAATGATGTCAGCTCGTTGGTGACATCCAGGGCGCTTCGAATCATCTTGTTTTTCCTGGCTGCTTCCTGCAACGCCAGATTTGCACAGTGTGCCAGACAATGGACATGCAGGGCAGATGGGCACTCTTCGCTGATCCTCGCCGCCACTCCTTTCACTCGACCCTGCATGTTTGCAGCCCCATCGTAGGCTTGTCCCCGACAATGACTCAGCGGCAGCTCCATGCGCACCAGTGCGTCCTTGAGCGTGGCTGCGAGCACTTCGCCGGTTGTCACCTCGGTGTGGATTAGCTCCACTGGATCGTTGATCTGCAGTTCGGCGTCCACCCAACGTATGGAGAGGCTGATCTGCTGCTTCAGCGACAAGTCAGTGGCTTCATCTGCTAGAATGGCGAAGAACTTGGCCTCTCGAATATCTTTCAGCAAGTTGCGCAGAAGTGTCGTGCCGATCGAACGAATCAGCTCGTTCTGGATCACGGGAGACATGTAGTTATTCCAGTTTTTGAGCTCTGGCACGTCCTTCTTTCTGATGAGGAGCTGGCTGAGGTTTCCGTCCGTTTCTTGTTTCCCCCTTATGGGAATGTTCTGTCGTAGAAGGTACACCAAAGTCTCGATGACCTTTTTCATGCATGTTCTGCGCCGGGTCTGCTCCTCACTGGACTGCTGTGACAGTAGCGCAGACATGTTCGCTTGTTTCTCATGCAGTTCTTTCGTGCATGCCTCCTGGTGACACATTGATCTTTCATGCCTTTTGAAGGACTCTTGCGCCTTCTTCCAGTTGTTGTAGCCATCTTTCACAAACGCAGGCTCTTTGTTTTTGCTCATCGTGAGCTTTCCGAGCTTGTCCTGCCTCCGGCACACATGACAGAAAACTTTTCCGGACTCTGAGCAGAGGCTTAGCCACCCATACTGGCTGTACCACTCGGGACTAAATGATCGCGTACGCTCTCCCTGGGCACGTGCAGTCTTCGAGAGTGTGGCAGTGTCGGTCGGTTGGTGTGGATGGGCCGAGGAATAGGAAGGCGATGGGCATGATGGAGCTGGAAACAGGGAAATACCCATTACCAATTATTCATCTGGTCATTTCTCTACATCATTTCTACTAGTCTTGGTATGTCAGTAGCTCAACTTGACAGTGTGATAGTAACAGCAACCATTTTCATGCATGACATGATTGTTCACTTGTATGTTCTGTCGATCGTTGTGCTTGCAGTTTATCTATATTGTTCGAAATTTCGTTAGCTTGGACGACCAGCAGCTAGGCACTACACCAGTCTAACAAATATCGACCGTCTGAAAGGCATGGTGCGATTTCAATTGCAGACGTTCACACCAACTGGCATTCGTGCAGATCTTGACATCAGTAGACGTTTACACCAACTGGCATTCGTGCAGATCTTGACATCAGTTTGGAGAATAATTGGTCACTGACGATCTTGCAAATTCAACAGTCGCCTTAATTGCAGTGTTTTAGTAGGTGTGATTTTTCTTCATTTGGAAAAAGGGTGCAACGAGGAATACGCCTAGAGTTCATGGAAATGTTGACCTCAAGTCCTCAACACACCCCAAAACAATTGATGAGTTACGTATGTCATGTGTGCAGATGCACTACTTCTAAGGTCATTGCTTCACCTTCTGATTGGATATCGTAAGGCAGAATTTGTAATGAACAGAACGCCATTTCTAGCGTCTTTCACAAGTCAATCAGATGACATACCGTTCCCATATTTAATTTGTGTCCATTTTAACCCTAAGTATAGGTGTCTGTTCGTTACTACAGGCCTCTTTTAATCGCAACTGTGTGAAATTTGTGTGATGCATAGTTGGCACGAAAAAGATATAAGTAGGGTAGGTACAGTAAAATAAGCAATATTGAAATGGATAACACGGAATGACCACCTCAAATTGGATGAAACAGCACCTTCAACGTTTCAATTCGGTTGAATGAAATTCAGAAACACATTTAGTCATCCAAACAGAAAAGCAAAGTATAGTATCTTGAACAAGCAATGAGCTGTTCACATTAATTACCTGCAGTTGCCGGCGATATCCCACTGCTTGTCGAGGTACCAAGGACAGGCTTTTTCTTTCCCTCAGCATCAGCATGCAGGTCAGAGTGACTGCTTGGATAAGCGGATGGTGGCGCAGAAGAAGGCGACGTAGGTTCTGGCACAGGAGCAGGCGTTGGCGTAGGCAAGCACTCAGGTCGAGCAGGTGGTGCAGGTGTAGGCACAGGAGCGGATGGATTATCCGGGGAGGACTGTGAATAGCAGCATAAGACCTATCAGTGAAGATATTTCTATGAAGCAAATGCATTTGACAAGATTTTGCTAAATTGACAATACAATAATGGACTATCATCCCAACTTTTAAAGGCAGTACAACAACATTAGCATTCACACAGTACAAAGACATTAGCAGCAATTGTTGCCTTTTATATTACAGATAGTTTGTCACCACACCAGTCAATGGGTAATTGGGTAAGTATCATACCAGAAACTGTTCATTGTCCATGTGGACCAAATATTATTGAAGCTGAAAGCTGTTCTTATTGCTGTTACTCAACTGTATGTATATGGATTTAGACAAACAGACATTGACTTAGATATGGTCAATACCTGTTTATATGCAGACTTAGATATGGTGCTAACCAGGGGTGTAGTTTCGTATTCAGTTGGGGGATTGAGCCTCCCCCCCCCCCCCAACTTGGGATTTAGCCCCCCCCCCCCAACTTGGGTGAGGAAGTGGATCAAATCCTGGGAGAAATTCGTATCTTTAAGGTTTTGATGGGACTTTGAGCGTTTTTTTCTTCTCACTTTAGCCCCCTCAACTTGTTTAGAGAAGCTACGCCCCTGGTGCTAACTAAACTCCTCAGATTTCCCCAACCATTTATGTTAAAAAAGCATGGATTACATGTTACAAAAGGGTACAAATGAACTTGAACCATGTTCCTTTCATGGTCAAAACTCAGAAGCAATATCAACACTGTAAAGTGTGAAGGTTGGTGTAAAGTGATGAAGTGAAAAACAATCAGTTTGACATTTTAGCTACATACAAGGAAGGCCATCAACTGTTTGTTGGTGCACAATCACATCCACTCTTACCTACCTTCTTCACAAGGAACCTTCGTATGTCCATCTTAAAGCCTCTAGCACAACCACAGGTACAGGATGATGGAGCTGTGGAGTGTGGGTCATGGAGTGGTAGTTCTCATAAACACAGGTTCTGAAAATGGAGAGGATAACACTTTAGGATATCTGCCTGAATTTACCCTCTTATTTTCTTGTTGCATTTCCAAAAAAAAAACATTGGGTAGGGCAGGTATTTGCTGAATGAAAAGTAAAATATTATTTATTTAGTTAATACCTGAAGTCAGAAGAGTCAAGTTGCTTGATGTTGCCTCTTGTGTTAGGAAAATGCTGACTGAACATGACAAATATGGTAAAAGAGGAAACACAAATTTATTATATATAGCTTAAGCACTCTTGGGTCAGTAGGAATATACCTACTCATTCAAACTTTGTACCAGACAATAACAGCATGGTGATTGAAGAAGGAGAGCATAACTGAAATCAGTGACCACTGACCAGACAGATCCAGTCAGGATTTGGTCAGGAAAGAGGGGGCCAACCAAGAGAGAAAGTGCACCATGTTAGACCTATGTCATAGGTAGACCCCTTGAAGGCCCCTAATGACATTGGAAGTAGGTAGGTAGGTACACCTATTGGTCATAATTAGTCCAATCAAAATAGGCATTATCCATCCAAAAAAGTGTCACTAAAAGCAGAAATTTCCTTCTTCCAATACAGCATGGTCCCCTGGAGGTCAGAATGTGTCATTCTATAGCCAAAGTTATAAGTGGGCAGTCTCGTGCACTGATGTCTGAGGAATTTGCATGGTCCCAATTCACCTTTTCTGGATCTGTGACTAGATTTCTGGCCAGAAAGCTGAAATCTGTTGCCTGATCTGTTGATTGCTGACATCATGCATCAGTATAAATATGAGCATTCCCATTGACACAGGAACCAGGGGAGTAAGTGGATTATCAATCATTATCATAGGCCATAGGCCAGAAAGCTGAAATATGTTGTCTGATCTGTTGATTGCTGACATCATGCATCAGTATAAATATGAGCATTCCCATTGACACAAGAACCAGGGGAGTAAGTGGATTATCAATCATTATCATAGGCCATAGGCCAGAAAGCTGAAATTTGTTGTCTGATCTGTTGATTGCTGACATCGTGCATCAGTATAAATATGAGCATTCCCATTGACACAGGAACCAGGGGAGTAAGTGGCAGCTGGGCCATGGCCCCACCACTTTTTGGACCATTTTTCCTGACTATTTCCCTTTACAGTGATACAAATTTGAGTGGCAAAACATCAAAACTGGATTGAGATGAAACCAATGTTATAACTTATACAATCCCTATTAATGTACAGTTTATAGGTATAATGTAATCCAATAATATAAAGCATGGCCTATATGACTAGGTAGGCAATGAAGTAGAACATTTCCTCCACCCTGCAAACACTGACAGACCCAGAATGCAAATTATTGGTGTATTGATGCAGTCAAATCCTAATAAGTTTCACAGAATTACGAAACTCATTAGATTTTGATTTATTGTGCATTGCTAGTTGATATGAAAACTTGTATTAATTAAACATGCTTAGTTTTTCTTTTAATCAGAAAATGTGTCAACTTTGTGCCAAATCAGTTGCTGGCACTAGGTCCAAATAATCAATTTTTTGATGCATCAATTTTTTGAACCAGCCTAATGGTGAAGGTATAGGGGGAAATGGCTGATATCCAAACAGCTATTATCAAGCAATGAATTAAGGTGATCAGATAAATGGCACATCAATCAATACATTGTGGCTAACACTATGCTGTAGTCACTCAGATGATTAAAACAAAGTTTAAAAAATGATGAAATATTGCTTTCAAAGTGAATCAATTTTTTGATTCCCTGACCAACCTGGATCAATTTATTGACACAATCAGCTGACTGGTTTTGATGGTTTTGATACTAATTATTTAATAAATCAAACTTTCACAATAATTTTAAGTAATTTATGTTCAAAAGTTATTACAATTAATTTTAGAAATAAAATATATGAAATGAAAAGAAGAAATTACATTATCATATTTGATTTCAATTGTCAAAACACAATCATGCCTCAAACTTTCTAGAAAGAAACTAAAATAACTTACGCAAACAGTTTGAGTCGTGACCGCGATGGGTGGAGTAAACAGTTGCGGGTCAGGTGGTGTGATTATTTTACTGGACTGGCCATTTTCCAGCTGGACTAGGTGGTTTTAGTGAAAGGTTGTCAATAATGGTGTCAATTTTTTTTATCCTTAAGTACAGTGCCTATGACAAGCTCTGCCCACTTTGCATCAAAAAATTGACGCATCAAAAAATTGATTATTTGGACCTAGTGCCAGCAACTGAAATTCTAGTGTTTTAGGTCATTACAATTACCCCGGCCCCATGACCCCCTCTGGATCCACCCCTGCCTGAAAAGGCACACTTTCATGACTCACGGCTAACATGGTACCATGGCCATAGTTGAAATCATCATTGATATTATGTTATAACTTTTCAAATTACCGCGCATTCAATACCAGTACCCAGGAGGCCAGAAACCGACAGGAAGGTTCAATGCACAGGGTAAGCCGTTGGTTCAAGCGTTGGTTAGTTGTCAGAAATGTCTTTCGTGCGCCGAATCAAGCTAGCAATAAAAAATAGCGCAAGCACTAAACTGCTGCAGTCTGCAAATCAAAGACACATATACCATTTTACCATTTGTATTTCTCATTTATATTATAATTTTGATTACGATGTTGTATTACGTTGATTTTGTGTTGTTCAATATTACTTAAAAGTGGAGGGGCCAGTTAACATTGCTGGCCCCCCCAGCCCAAAAAGTGGTGGGGCCATGGCCCCTGCGGCCCCCCCGGTTCCTACGCCTATGTGCTACATGACCTAATTGGGTCACCACTTGACCTTGACCTGAGGTCAACTTTCTAAGTTGGCCTAACCTGGTAATCATGCATATGATGCGAAGCGCCTTGACGAGACAAACACGATGGCGTCAACAATATTGCTCTATCTTTATTAGGTAAACATATATTTGTGAAAACTGTTTTGCTTAAACCAAATAGTCTTCTTTATATTTGATGAGCTCTCGAGCTTAAACTATTGACCTGAGCTTAAATCTGAGGGAACCTCGACGATTGTATTTTTGCCAGATATTTCCATTGCCTTTTCCGCTTGTTCCCAGATATCATAGTTCCTGCGATATCTGGGGGTTTCTGGAGCGAAGTCCTAAAACTTACAAATCTGACCTTTGATGACCTCT
The DNA here is from genome assembly GCA_036785665.1 of Chirona hameri. Classification (NCBI taxonomy): domain Eukaryota; kingdom Metazoa; phylum Arthropoda; class Thecostraca; order Balanomorpha; family Balanidae; genus Chirona; species Chirona hameri. Next base: position 81,902 of record JAXIVJ010003811.1, read on the forward strand.
GGTGACCTCAATATTGACCTAAAAAAATGACTGAAATAGTTCAAAATGCATTTTTACGAGCTTTCAAACGGTGTTTTAGGTTTTTGTCTACGTCCCATAGGAGCCGAGTTAGAGGGGGGGGACATCGAAATCAGAGTTCGCCATGGGCTGGGCTGGCCCTATGGGCTTTGGACTGGACCTGGGCCGGGCTTCAACTTTAAGGAAATCACTGGGCTCTGGATGGGCCTGGGCCTGACAATTTTGAAGTAATGCGTGCGTCGCACAAGCTCAGGTCAGAGCTCAAAAATATTTTAACCAGCAGTTCACTTACACAGCAACACACTGTTGCTGTTTTTTTTTTTATAGCATAGTTGGTTCATTGTTTCACATTTATAGTAGGGTAGCATGGGTCATTAGATGCATTTTACTGAAAATCTCGTTTCCTATTTGACCGAGGCGGCGAGTGATAGCATTTTCACATAGTTTGGAGATTTGGTTTGTATTCTGCATCGCCTAATTATACCTTCTTCAGTTAACAAATTTGTATGCGACGATTTTCGAGGAGCCTGCAAAAGGGGCGTATTGCCCCACCCCCTGGGCAAGACGCCCCCTGTCCATGGGGCAAAACGCCCTATCCCCTTGAACTTGACTCCTATGGAGAGTAGGCGAAAACCAAAAATACCGTTCGATAGATCGTCGGAATTAATGTGGAAACTATTTCGTTATTTTTGGGCTCAGGTCAATACTTAGGTCAACAGAGGTAGTCAAAGGTCAGCATGGTAACTCCTGGAATCTGTCTCAGATTTCCCCAAATATCTCGGGAACTATGATAGCTGGGAACAAACGAGAAAAAACAACAATCAAAGGCTTTTTAAATATGCATCCGCTGGGCCTATGTCCATTATTTAGATCAGTTGAACAATTTAGGCACAATAGGTCATCAACGGTCTTGCCCCAAGACCAAAGGGGCGTTTTACCCCATTGCGCGATTTCGATGAAAAGCGAGCCAAGCCCAAAAACGTGCATGAACCCATAAATGAGCAATAGACCTTTGCTTACATCAGATTCTGACCTTTCAGTTGGCTTGAATTATCTGGAAGAAAAGTGTTGAGAGAAAGAATGCTCCTGGTCCATTTCAGTACTGAAATAACAGAATACGCTCCAGAAACAGACTTTTACTCATATCTCTGGAAAGCGCCGCAGACATTATGTCGCCTTCTATAAGTTCACAGACCATAAATTGATTGTTTTGTAGAGCAGAATATGTTTACCCGGGATCTTTTAAATTCCGAGATATCTTGGTGAGGCGTTTTACCCCAGTGGGGCGTGTTGCCCCATCTTACCCTATACAAGTAAATATTCTAGGATAATGAATCAAAATTTTGTGAAAATAATTATATCCTTAATCTGAACGGGCCGGACCGGGCCTGGGCCTCAATATTATGAATTTGACCGGGCCTGGTCCGGGCCTGGGTTCATGGGCCGGGCTGGGCTGGGGGTTAGTAGGCCCGTGACGAACACTGGTCGAATCCCCCACCCCCCGGCACGGCTAAGGTGGCGCCGAGCACCGGCACGGCGCGGGTTAATCTGAAATCTGTTTTTCATGACTCGGCCTAATACATACGTCTCTGGTGCGCTAAGCGTTAGCGGAAAAGGAACTAGGTTGTAGAAAAACACCATACCAAGCGAAATATCTCAAAACAAAAACAAAACATACAAATAGCGTAGACAAATATCCTGCATTATTGTCTGAGCGTAAGCGGCGAATGTCAGACGAAAGTATCGCGTAGTCATTCAACGCCGGATAATATACAGAGCTGCATAAAACGATTGTCGCTTCCTAAGGTTCAGGATAGGTACCTACCGTTCCTATATGCTGCAGCATCGTTTATGGACACTTCTGATTCTGAACTTTTCAAGCAACAACATAGCAAGCACGAATGCATTGGTTGATTTTGCCCGTAGACGTAGTGACAAGAGATAAGAGAGTAACCTCGTGGTTTCAGCTATATAGCTCTTAGCGATCCGCGAACTGAATGTGGCGTACTCCCTGTCGGCAGGTGGCGGTGGCGGATCCGGCCAGGTGGCGCCACCAGCACAAGAGCTGCCATCGTCGTCGTTAGGCCAGGGTGCCTTGGCGCCCACCGGCCAGTCTCAGTTCGGCAGTCAGTGGTGGAACCCGGAGCCGGACCAGGCACCCGCCCCATCGCCACTGGGAGAGAACAGCGGCTGGGCCCAGTCACCCGACCACCTGCCCCGGGGAGCACAGAATGATGGTGTTAACGCTGCCCAGGGAGCACATAATGATGGTGTTAACGCTGCCCAGGGAGCACATAATGATGGTGTTGACACTCCCGTGCCGTCGCCATTTGGAGCACAGAATAACGGAGTCCAGAATCCCAACCAGTCGCCACTGGGAGCATTCGGAGGCGGACATGACATGGCTTTGGGCCAGCAAAACGCAGCGACAACTCTGCTCAGTTGCGACCTAGACTATGTCGGGTGTAAGATGGAGTACGATGGCGCAGGCTGGCAGGTCCTTAAAACCGACTCCGAGCAGCGTAAGTGTGACGGGTAAAGGGTGGGCAGGCTTTAGTCTGGGTAGTAGGCAGCCTTGGAATTTCGGCCATTTTCGGACTTTTTGGGTCACAGGAATTTTGCTGATTTTTGTTCCTGGAAATTTGCTCTCTTGCCACCTGATCTTACCGACATTGTAGTTAAAATATAATTCCATTTTCCTCACAATGATTTAATATCTATTATAAGTCTGTTTTTTGTGTTGTCCAAGTAAAACAATAAATCTTAATTTTCCCAACCATAACATTTTACTCTCCATCTATGGCCTTTACTCTCCGGAACCCGGTCATGAAACGAACAATCCACCACTGGAAGTAGGTGGAGGGCACACTAGGTTCAGTGTCGGCGGTGGGCAGATTAAGAGGAAAGTGTCTAGTGCCAGTGCAAAACTTTATCACGCATTCACCTCACAGAAACAAATATCCGCACAGTTGTAAATGAGACCACTTTCACCTGTTTCCAGATGCGATTCTGGCTACCGCCATCAAGGCAGGCGAATCCACTGAGATCGTGTTCAAGCAAGCCATCCAGCCACCTCCAGGCGGCATCGTCTGTATCCGCTTCTCCTACTTGAAGTACGAGAAGCACGGCCACCAGCCGGTGCCGCTCATGGTCTCCCTGCAGACGGTGGGCGGCCGGGGCGGCGGTGGCCAGACGGCTGTCACTCAGAACGTACAGGGCCGCATGCACACCATGCTGGCCCAGATGAACAGCCTGACGCAGCCGGCACAGCTGCACTTCTCCGCCGCCGTGCCCCGCTCGGCGGACGGCCAGGCCACCATAGTGGCACTGGATGACATCAAGGTGACGGCAGGGAAGTGCCGATAAGCGGTCACGTGACGTGTAGAGCCAGCAGAGACGGCGCTGAGCATTACCCAACTGCCTGCTGCAGAATCAACAGTGAATCTGCACCTCAGTCAATCCGAACTGGGCAGAAATATACCTTCGCAGCCGAAAACACTGTGTTATCCTTCAAAGGGACAGGTACATCACACAATAGTGGTATACGCCGTCGCTGTAACCGCTGCAACTGCAGGGTTGGGCACAGAGTCACCGACAACTGAATACGGCAAGTGGCAATACAAATTCGGCAAGCAGCATATCACAAAATGCGGTACGGTATGACAGCCTGACGAATGCACAGCGATAAATAATCTGAATACTCGTCGCACAAAACGCAGCTCATTAGATCATAACCATAAACCATAGTCTATTCCATCGGGTATGTATTCACAAACACATACACATATTTTGCAGTGCGAATAAAACAGAAATGTTTCCAGTCCTCAGCGCCCCATATCAGAACACAATCCATCCCAGTAGCAAACCAACACCAATACCGCAGGCGTCACCTTGCCCGAGGCAGACCATTGCCGCCTCTTCACCTCTCCCTCTCCCACACCGAACGAAGCATGTCATGAGATGAGGCCGATCGCCTGCCGCCGACCCTTCACCGCTTTCCCTTGCTCTTCTTTCCGCCGGTGGGGGCGGGGGCGGCGGCGGCGGCGCCCTCGGCTGGCCGGTCCTGGCGGCTCTTCAACTTGGGAATGTTATCAACCAGATACAGCAGCAGCGAGCCGCCTGCAACAGCGCGCGGCGCAGCGTCAGACCAGTCCGGCCCGACACACAGTCTCGACCAGCGTGGCTTCAACATGGGAGGGCACACATGAGGTAGCGTCTTATATACTTTCTGTAAATATAACCTCATATGCGGAGTAGAAAGTAGATACAAAAAAGGAGGAAAGACACGTGTCATGAACCACCCAACCGAGTACGATGACATCCCTGCTTCACGCGGCTGAACCCAGCCGTATCATGCCCCGCCCAGCCGACTCACGTGAGGGGAACTCTGGCTTCACGGGCTTGCCACTGTCCTGTTTCAGCTGGACGCGGATGCGGCCGCGGTACAGCAGCTCCTTGCTGTTCTCGCGCGGGTACAGTTTGTTCTCCACGCCCACCTGGAGGCCGGCCAACGCCAGCACGTCCCGAATCTCCTCTTAGTTTGGGTTTTCCACCGCCTGGCGACGCCACCGGGCGGCTCAGTAAGGCAGACAACAGCAGACCAGCCAGCCAGATAGTGGGTGGAGTGTCAAGTAGGTCGCTACGTTACAGATTGGTTTAATTCAATCTAAATCCATCCAGTCTGAGTTAGGATCCATTCTAATGGCAAGGGCTTCTCTCAAGGCCAATGCAAACGAGCCCTACACAAGGTGATATATTCCATCTGTATTTGATTGGGCCTATGGACTTATGGAGGATATGGAATCAATCATTTAAGCTGCATATGCTATTTAAGCTGAAAGTGCATGGCAAATTAATATCACACATTCTGGTGGGCAACACATAAGAAGTCAACCTATACACAACCAATACACAAACAGTCGACCTATTTGAATTGGCAAATGACATATCTAGTATAAATTTAAGCCTACCTTATCTTTTGGTATCCTTCTTCCCTGGGCCAGTGTCTTCTGATTATTGATATATGCTGGATAGATGCATATCCACCTGTAACAACACAAGTCAGTATCAACACTCTTTATCCGTCTGATCCACTTCCGCCTCTGTTCTATGGGCTGCCAAAGATACCCAATGAAGGGATCCCCCTCAGACCTATCGTGTCGAGCATTGGCAGCGTCACTTATGATATATCGAAGCACTTAGCGGGTATCCTTTCAGACCTGGTGGGGAAGTCTACGTATCATGTAAGAGACACGAACAGTTTTGTCAGTGACCTGAAGGATCTACGGATAGAGCAGGATGAAGTCATGGTATCATTTGATGTCGAGGCACTGTTTACATCCGTTCCCGTTCAGTTAGCGTGTGAAGAGGCCAGATCGAGGCTTGAGGAAACATTTAGTAACGTAGAAAGCGAGTTGAGGGCTAAAACGGCGCTAGAGGTGTCGGAGATCGTCCAGTTACTAAAACTGTGTCTAGAGATGACATATTTCCAAGTAAATGGGAGGTTCTATAAGCAGAAGAGGGGAACGGTCATGGGGAGCCCGGTGAGTGTTGTCGTTGCCAACATGTATATCGAGTCACTAGAGGAAAACGCCCTGCAGTCGTTCCCGTATCCCGTCAAGTGTTGGAAAAGGTACGTAGACGAACTTTTGTTATAGTCAAAAGAGACTTAGTTACGGACCTTCTCGGTCAGCTAAATTCACAGCACGACACGATCCGGTTCACGTACGAGATCGAAAAGGATGGCTCTTTACCATTGATCGATGTTAGGGTGCACAGGCAAGGTGACGGGCGCATGGAAACACAGGTATACAGGAAACATACACGCGGTGCGCCAGTCGGGCGAGGTGGAGGACAAGTGGGCCGCGTGGCGAGCAGCCTGGTCGCCCACCCTGGACAAACACATGCCGCTGACTAAGGTGCGGCTCAGACACCGGCCATCCCCGTGGCTTACTGACAACGATGAACTGCGTAGTATGATGAGAGAGCGTGACCTGGCACGTGCTGATCGTGACGCTGACCCGTGTGCAGAGACTCGCCAGGCGTATGTAGCCAAGCGGAACGCGGTAAAAAGTGCACAGTGTCGAGCTAGGTCATCCTTCTTTTTATCTTCGTATACGTATTCACGTAAGACGACATGGAAAGATCTGCAGCGATTTTTGATACGGCCTAAAGGTAGAACAGGTGCTAGTGAGTCGCATGTGTGCACAGTGGAGTGGGCCGATCGTCTGAATCGCCACTTCGCCACGGTGGGTTCTCGTGTGGCCGCCGAGCTCGAGGCGGAGAGCACTGCCGATCTGCCGCTGTCCCCCTGTCCCTCCCGCGTCGTGAGTGGGGCTTTCAGGGTGCACCCCGTCACCCTACCCGAGCTTCACGCAGCCGTGAAACAGATGTCGTCATCAAACGCGTGTGGCGATGATGGGATCACGGTGAGCATGTTGCGACTGACGTTCCCGGTGATTGCCCCACACTTGCTAAATGTGATCAATGCCTCTATCGTGACTGGTGTGCTCCCGAGGGAGTGGAAAGTCGCATTTGTGGTTCCAATTTTCAAGTCAGGGTCTTCTAGCGATCCCAACAACTATCGACCTGTGTCCATCATTCCTACAGTGGCGAAACTTACTGAAAAGGTCGTTTGTACTCAGCTTGTGCACTATCTTTTGTCTCACGGCGTGTTGTGTGACGAGCAGCATGGGTTTCGGCCGGGGAGGTCCACGGAGTCGGCGATGTTGGATGATGTCAGCTACATCACCCGAAGCATAGACCAAGGGATAATCGGCTGTCTGACGACAGCCGACACGTCTAAGGCTTTTGACAGCGTCCAGCATGGCCGGCTCCTGGACAAACTGGGCTGGTACGGCGTGGACACACACTGGTTCAGTGACTGGCTTCAGGACCGTCACCAGAGAGTCCGCGGGGGCTCAGCGGAGACCGTTCCTATTACGCATGGTGTGGTCCAGGGCTCAATTTTGGGGCCGGTGCTTTTTCTGCTGTTTTCAAATGACCTGACTTCGTTTATCAGTGACGCCAAGATGGTTTTATATGCTGATGACGTGCAGTTTATTCATAGCGGCAGCCCCAATCAGATAGAAGAGCTGGAGCAACAAATAGGCCAAACGCTGAGCAGAGCTCATCGATGGTTTGCGGAAAACTCACTAAAAATTAATCCTACAAAGACAGAGGTTGTTCTTTTATCCTCGCGACAGAGGAGGATCAGTAACAATTTCCAAGTACAGTTTAGTGATGCAATGCTTCGCCCTTCATCAAGTGCCAAAATTATTGGATTCATCTTGGATAGTAATCTTACATTCGAAAAACACATCTCTGTCGTAGTGCAGCGTTGTTACGCCACCCTGTCTGGTCTCGCCAAATTTTCTCGCCGGCTGCCACAAGTAAAAAAAATAATAATAGAAGCTCTTGTCTTCCCGCATATCATGTATTGCGCAACCATTTGGGCGGGTTGCAACGCAACACAACGCAAACGTGTTAAAAAAAAATCATTAACTACGGGGCCCGAATCGTGAAATGCTGCCGTCGACATGAGCATATAACACCTCACCTGAGTGAACTCAGGTGGCCGAGAGTTGACCATATTGTCACCGAGCGAGACCTTGTAATGGTGCATCGTCTTCTGAACAGCGCACAT